>CM019065.1:1027672-1228045 GCA_009667805.1 Leptobrachium leishanense | reverse complement strand
CTCCTCTAGATTGTAAGCTCCTGTGAGCCGGACCCTCTGCTCCTTTAGATTGTAAGCTCCTGTGAGCCGGACCCTCTGCTCCTCTAGATTGTAAGCTCCTGTGAGCCGACCCTCAGCTCCTCTAGATTGTAAACTCCTGTTGAGCCGGACCCTCTGCTCCTCTAGATTGTAACTCCTGTGAAGCCGGGCCCTCTGCTCCTCTAGATTGTAAGCTCCTGTGAGCCGGACCCTCTGCTCCTCTAGATTGTAAACTCCTGTGAGCCGGACCCTCTGCTCCTCTAGATTGTAAGCTCCTGTGAGCCGGACCCTCTGCTCCTCTAGATTGTAAACTCCTGTGAGCCGGACCCTCTGCTCCTCTAGATTGTAAGCTCCTGTGAGCCCTGGCCGCCCTCCTGCTCCTCTAGATTGTAAGCTCCTGTGAGCCGGACCCTCTGCTCCTCTAGATTGTAAGCTCCTGTGAGCCGGACCCTCTGCTCCTCTAGATTGTAAGCTCCTGTGAGCCGACCCTCTGCTCCTCTAGATTGTAAACTCCTGTGAGCCGACCTCTGCTCCTCTAGATTGTAAGCTCCTGTGAGCCGGGCCCTCTGCCCTCTAGATTGTAAGCTCCTGTGAGCCGGACCCTCTGCTCCTCTAGATTGTAAACTGCTGTGAGCCGGACCCTCTGCTCCTCTAGATTGTAAACTCCTGTGAGCCGGGCCTCTGCTCCTCTAGATTGTAAACTCCTGTGAGCCGGGCCCTCTGCTCCTCTAGATTGTAAACTCCTGTGAGCCGGGCCCTCTGCTCCTCTAGATTGTAAATTCCTGTGAGCCGGACCCTCTGCTCTTCTAGATTGTAAACTGCTGTGAGCCGGGCCCTCTGCTCCTCTAGATTGTAAGCTCCTGTGAGCCGGACCCTCAGCTCCTCTAGATTGTAAACTCCTGTGAGCCGACCCTCTGCTCCTCTAGATTGTAAGCTCCTGTGAGCCGGACCCTCTGCTCCTCTAGATTGTAAGCTCCTGTGAGCCGGACCCTCTGCTCCTCTAGATTGTAAACTCCTGTGAGCCGGCCCTCTGCTCCTCTAGATTGTAAGCTCCTGTGAGCCGGACCCTCTGCTCCTCTAGATTGTAAACTCCTGTGAGCCGGACCCTCTGCGCCTCTAGATTGTAAGCTCCTGTGAGCCGGACCCTCAGCTCCTCTAGATTGTAAACTCCTGTGAGCCGGACCCTCTGCTCCTCTAGATTGTAAACTCCTGTGAGCCGGGCCCTTCTGCTCCTCTAGATTGTAAGCTCCTGTGAGCCGGACCTCTGCTCCTCTAGATTGTAAACTCCTGTGAGCCGGACCCTCTGCTCCTCTAGATTGTAAGCTCCTGTGAGCCGGACCCTCTGCTCCTCTAGATTGTAAACTCCTGTGAGCCGGACCCTCTGCTCCTCTAGATTGTAAGCTCCTGTGAGCCGGGCCCTCTGCTCCTCTAGATTGTAAGCTCCTGTGAGCCGGACCCTCTGCTCCTCTAGATTGTAAGCTCCTGTGAGCCGGACCCTCTGCTCCTCTAGATTGTAAGCTCCTGTGAGCCGGACCCTCTGCTCCTCTAGATTGTAAACTCCTGTGAGCCGGACCCTCTGCTCCTCTAGATTGTAAGCTCCTGTGAGCCGGCCCTCTGCACCTCTAGATTGTAAGCTCCTGTGAGCCGGACCCTCTGCTCCTCTAGATTGTAAACTGCTGTGAGCCGGACCCTCTGCTCCTCTAGATTGAAACTCCTGTGAGCCGGCCCTCTGCTCCTCTAGATTGTAAGCTCCTGTGTGAGCCGGACCCTCTGCTCCTCTAGATTGTAAGCTCCTGTGAGCCGGGCCCTCTGCTCCTCTAGATTGTAAGCTCCTGTGAGCCGGACCCTCTGCTCCTCTAGATTGTAAGCTCCTGTGAGCCGGACCCTCTGCTCCTCTAGATTGTAAGCTCCTGTGAGCCGGACCTCTGCTCCTCTAGATTGTAAACTCCTGTGAGCCGGGCCCTCTGCTCCTCTAGATTGTAAACTCCTGTGAGCCGGGCCCTCTGCTCCTCTAGATTGTAAACTCCTGTGAGCCGGACCCTCTGCTCTTCTAGATTGTAAACTGCTGTGAGCCGGGCCCTCTGCTCCTCTAGATTGTAAGCTCCTGTGAGCCGGGCCCTCTGCTCCTCTAGATTGTAAGCTCCTGTGAGCCGGACCCTCTGCTCCTCTAGATTGTAAGCTCCTGTGAGCCGGACCCTCTGCTCCTCTAGATTGTAAGATCCTGTGAGCCGGACCCTCTGCTCCTCTAGATTGTAAGCTCCTGTGAGCCGGACCCTCTGCTCCTCTAGATTGTAAACTCCTGTGAGCCGGACCCTCTGCTCCTCTAGATTGTAAACTCCTGTGAGCCGGACCCTCTGCTCCTCTAGATTGTAAACTCCTGTGAGCCGGGCCCTCTGCTCCTCTAGATTGTAAGATCCTGTGAGCCGGACCCTCTGCTCCTCTAGATTGTAAGCTCCTGTGAGCCGGACCCTCTGCTCCTCTAGATTGTAAACTCCTGTGAGCCGGACCTCTGCTCCTCTAGATTGTAAACTCCTGTGAGCCGGACCCTCTGCTCCTCTAGATTGTAAACTCCTGTGAGCCGGGCCCTCTGCTCCTCTAGATTGTAAGCTCCTGTGAGCCGGACCCTCTGCTCCTCTAGATTGTAAACTCCTGTGAGCCGGACCCTCTGCTCTCTAGATGTAAACTCCTGTGAGCCGGACCCTCTGCTCCTCTAGATTGTAAGCTCCTGTGAGCCGGGCTCTTTTTGAGTAAGGGCCACAGATAGGTTTGCAGACGCACGGCTCGGAGTCTCTTGCGCCAGCGTTAGTGGTTTCCGGCTCTCGCCACATCCTGCCTCGCACGGCTGCAGCCGGGGGGGGGGAATGTGTAAATGGAGGTTTATGTTTACTGACACATTATACCTGCAGATGCTCAGTATCCCTGGATCCCGTTACCCGCACAGCGTGACCCCCCCCCCATGCCAGGCTTGCTGCTCCTCACAGAATATATTAACCCCTTCACAGACCCAGAGGGAGTCAGAGTCAGAACTCTGAAGACAACACACAATCACCTGTGTTCAAGTAGGAAACCAAAAATAAATCATCAGCATATTGAGACCCCGAGAATCTGCCCCGTCACCAAGACCCCACAAATCGGGGCAGATACTCAGGGTCTTGCGGTGACGGGGCAGATTTTCGAGGACCTGAGTGACGGGGCAGATTCTTGTGGTCTTGAGGTGATGGGGCAGATTCTCGTGGTCTTGCAGTGACGGGCAGATTCTCGGGTCTTGAGGTGATGGGGCAGATTCTCGGGGTCTTGAGGTGACGGGGCAGATTCTCGCGGGTCTTGAGGTGATGGGGCAGATTCTCGAGGACCTGCGGTGACGGGGCAGATTCTCGGGGTCTTGGTGTGGGGCAGATTCTCGGGTCTTGCGTGACGGGGCAGATTCTCGGGGTCTTGCGGTGACGGGGCAGATTCTTGGGGTCTTGCGGTGATGGGGCAGATTCTCGGGGTCTTGCGGTGTCGGGGCAGATTCTCAAGGACTTGCAGTGACGGGCAGATTCTCGGGGTCTTGGTGATGGGCAGAGCTCCGGGTCTTGCGGTGACGGGGCAGATTCTCGAGGACTGGCGGTGACTGGCAGATTCTCGGGGTCTTGCGCTGACGGGGCAGATTCTCGGGGTCTTGCAGTGACGGGGCAGATTCTCGGGTCTTGCGGTGACGGGGCAGATTCTTGGGGTCTTGCGGTGACGGGGCAGATTCTCGGGGTCTTGCGGTGACGGGCAGATTCTCGGGGTCTTGCGGTGACGGGGCAGATTCTCGGGGTCTTGCGGTGACGGGGCAGATTCTCGGGTCTTGAGATGACGGGGCAGATTCTCGGGGTCTTGCGGTGACGGGGCAGATTCTCGGGGTCTTGCGGTGACAGGCAGATTCTCGAGGACCTGCGGTGACGGGGCAGATTCTCGGGGTCTCGAGGTGACGTGGCAGATTTTCGAGGACCTGAGGTGACGGGGCAAATTCTCGGGTCTTGCGGTGACAGGCAGATTCTCGTGGTCTTGAGGTGACGGGCAGATTCTCGTGGTCTTGCGGTGACAGGCAGATTCTCGAGGACTGGCGGTGACGGGCAGATTCTCGGGTCTTGCGGTGATGGGCAGATTCTCGAGGTCTTGCAGTGACGGGCAGATTCTCGGGGTCTCTGCGGTGACGGGGCAGATTCTCGAGGACCTGAGGTGACGGGGCAGATTCTTGTGGTCTTGCGTGACAGGGCAGATTCTCGGGGTCTTGCGGTGACGGGGCAGATTCTCGAGGACTTACGGTGACGGGGCAGATTCTCGAGGACCTGAGGTGACAGGGCAGATTCTCGGGGTCTTGCGTTGACAGGCAGATTCTCGTGGTCTTGAGGTGACGGGGCAGATTCTCGGGGTCTTGAGGTGACGGGGCAGATTCTCGAGGACCTGCGGTGACGGGGCAGATTCTCGAGGACTTGGTGGTGGGGCAGATTCTCGGGGTCTTGCGGTGACGGGGCAGATTCTCGGGGTCTTGCTGCGGTGACGGGGCAGATTCTCGAGGACTTGCAGTGACGGGCAGATTCGGCTGGGGTCTCGAGGTGACGTGGCAGATTTTGAGGACCTGAGGTGACGGGGCAAATTCTCGGGGTCTTGCGCGGTGACAGGCAGATTCTCGGGTCTTGAGGTGACGGGGCAGATTCTCGTGGTCTTGCGGTGACAGATTCTCAGGGTCTTGAGGTGACGGGGCAGATTCTCGGGGTCTTGAGGTGACGGGCAGATTCTCGGGGTCTTGAGGTGACGGGGCAGATTCTCGGGGTCTTGAGGTGACGGGGCAGATTCTCGGGGTCTTGAGGTGACGGGGCAGATTCTCGTGGTCTTGCGGTGACAGATTCTCAGGGTCTTGAGGTGACGGGGCAGATTCTCGGGTCTTGAGGTGACGGGGCAGATTCTCGGGGTCTTGAGGTGACGGGGCAGATTCTCGGGGTCTTGAGGTGACGGGGCAGATTCTCGGGTCTTGAGGTGACGGGGCAGATTCTCAGGTCTTGACGGTGACGGGGCAGATTCTCAGGGTCTTGAGGTGACGGGGCAGATTCTCGGGGTCTTGAGGTGACGGGGCAGATTCTCAGGGTCTTGAGGTGACGGGGCAGATTCTCGAGGACTTACGGTGACGGGCAGATTCTCGGGGTCTTGCGGTGACGGGGCAGATTCTCGGGTCTTGCGGTGACGGGCAGATTCTCGGGGTCTTGCGGTGACGGGCAGATTCTCGGGGTCTTGAGATGACGGGGCAGATTCTCGGGGTCTTGCGGTGACGGGCAGATTCTCGGGGTCTTGCGGTGACGGGGCAGATTCTCCGGGGTCTTGCGGTGACGGGCAGATTCTCGGGGTCTTGAGATGACGGGGCAGATTCTCGGGGTCTTGCGGTGACGGGGCAGATTCTCGGGGTCTTGCGTGTGACAGGCAGATTCTCGAGGACCTGCGGTGACGGGGCAGATTCTCGGGTCTCGAGGTGACGTGGCAGATTTTCGAGGACCTGAGGTGACGGGGCAAATTCTCGGGTCTTGCGGTGACAGGCAGATTCTCGTGGTCTTGAGGTGACGGGCAGATTCTCGTGGTCTTGCGGTGACAGGCAGATTCTCGAGGACTGGCGGTGACGGGCAGATTCTCGGGGTCTTGCGGTGATGGGCAGATTCTCGAGGTCTTGCAGTGACGGGCAGATTCTCGGGGTCTTGCGGTGACGGGGCAGATTCTCGAGGACCTGAGGTGACGGGGCAGATTCTTGTGGTCTTGCGGTGACAGGGCAGATTCTCGGGGTCTTGCGGTGACGGGGCAGATTCTCGAGGACTTACGGTGACGGGGCAGATTCTCGAGGACCTGAGGTGACAGGGCAGATTCTCGGGGTCTTGCGTTGACAGGCAGATTCTCGTGGTCTTGAGGTGACGGGGCAGATTCTCGGGGTCTTGAGGTGACGGGGCAGATTCTCGAGGACCTGCGGTGACGGGGCAGATTCTCGAGGACTTGGTGGGGTGGGCAGATTCTCGGGGTCTTGCGGTGACGGGGCAGATTCTCGGGGTCTTGCGGTGACGGGGCAGATTCTCGAGGACTTGCAGTGACGGGGCAGATTCTCGGGGTCTCGAGGTGACGTGGCAGATTTTTGAGGACCTGAGGTGACGGGGCAAATTCTCGGGGTCTTGCGGTGACAGGCAGATTCTCGTGGTCTTGAGGTGACGGGGCAGATTCTCGTGGTCTTGCGGTGACAGATTCTCAGGGTCTTGAGGTGACGGGGCAGATTCTCGGGGTCTTGAGGTGACGGGGCAGATTCTCGGGGTCTTGAGGTGACGGGGCAGATTCTCGGGGTCTTGAGGTGACGGGGCAGATTCTCGGGGTCTTGAGGTGACGGGGCAGATTCTCGTGGTCTTGCGGTGACAGATTCTCAGGGTCTTGAGGTGACGGGGCAGATTCTCGGGGTCTTGAGGTGACGGGGCAGATTCTCGTGGTCTTGAGGTGACGGGGCAGATTCTCGGGGTCTTGAGGTGACGGGGCAGATTCTCAGGGTCTTGAGGTGACGGGGCAGATTCTCAGGGTCTTGAGGTGACGGGGCAGATTCTCAGGGTCTTGAGGTGACGGGGCAGATTCTCAGGGTCTTGAGGTGATGGGGCAGATTCTCAGGCCCTTGCGGTGAAAGGGCAGATTTACAGCAGACACCGCAAACCCAAAACACAGCACTGCCCTCTAAGAACCCCAGATACCCCATTACCGTGTGCTGGGGGGGTACGGACACGTAAATCGCCTCTATTCACATACTCATCTCCACAACAGCCAGAAATAATCTCACCTCGTGCGTGGAGAGTCCGTGAGACATTCCTCAAAATCCAGGAGCACAGTCATCTTCAACCCTAAAAAAAAATGGAGCCTTGAGGCTGAGCCGGCGACAGTCAGGCAGCCCCCCTAGAGATCAGACAGTACCCCGGCCCCAAGATCAAACCATACACAGAGCAGAGAGGAAGAGACAACACGCAATGCAGGAAGGAAGACGAGGAACCAGAGAGACACCCACCACCTGACGAGCAGCCAGAGAGACGAGAAGATCAGAGAGATAGAAATTACACCAGATATGTGACATTAAATATATATACACACGCTGTATGGACAGACGTATGGGGACACATCTTAATGATTGAATTCAGGTGTTTCAATCAAGGCAATTGCCACCAGTGAATAAACTGCATCCCTGCACTTACACATATACCGTGTCCGTGTGTGTGTACACACACACAGATCAGACACAACATTAAACCCCGTGCCAGGAGCAGTGAGTCACATCAACTATACGGTTACATGGAGTGTCACGGGGCGGGATATTTTGTCACAGGGCGGGGTATATTGTCACGGGCTTGGGATATAGTGTCACGGGGCGGGATATATTGTCACGGGCGGGGATACATTGTCAGGGGTGGGATATATTGTCACGGGGCGGGATATATTGTCACGGGGTGGGATATATTGTCACGGGGCGGGATATATTGCACGGGGCGGGATATATTGTCACAGGGCGGGATATATTGTCACGAGGCGGGATATATTGTCACTGGGCGGGATATATTGTCACGGGCGGGGATACATTGTCAGGGTGCGGGATATATTGTCACGGGGCAGGATATATTGTCACGTGGTTGGATATATTGTCACGAGGTGGGATATATTGTCACGGGGCGGGATATATTGTCACAGGGCGGGATATATTGTCACGGGGCGGGGTATATTGTCACGAGGCAGGATATATTGTCACTGGGCGGGATATATTGTCACGGGCGGGGATACATTGTCAGGGTGCGGGATATATTGTCACGGGGCAGGATAGATTGTCACGTGGTTGGATATATGGTCACGGGGTGGGATATATTGTCACGGGGCGGGATATATTGTCACAGGGCGGGATATATTGTCACGTGGTTGGATATATTGTCACGGGGCGGGATATATTGTCACAGGGCAGGATATATTGTCACGTGGTTGGATATATTGTCACGAGGTGGGATATATTGTCACGGGGCGGGATATATTGCACGGGGCGGGATATATTGTCACGTGGTTGGATATATTGTCACGGGGCGGGGTATATTGTCACGGGGTGGGATATATTGTCACGGGGTGGATATATTGTCACAGGGTGGGATATATTGTCACAGGCTGGGGTATATTGTCACAGGGCGGGGTATATTGTCACAGGGAGGGGTTTATTGTCACGGGGTGACGGATATTATCATGGGGTGGCGGATATTATAACGGGCAGGGTATATTGTCACAGGGAGGGGTTTATTGTCACGGGGTGGGATATATTGTCACGGGGTGGCGGATATTGTCACGGGTCAGATATTGTCACATGGTGGGGTATATTGTCACAGGGTAGGGTATATTGTCATAGGGCGGGATATATTGTCATGGGCAGGATATATATTCACAGGATGGGATATTTTGTCACGGGGCGGGATATTGGCACAGGGCGGGATATAGTCGCAGGATGGGATATATTGTCATGGGGTGGCGGATATTGTCACAGGGTGGCGGATATTATCATGTGGTGGCAGATATTGTCACAGGGTGGCGGATATTGTCATGGGCAGGAAATATTACCACGGGGCAGGATATATTGTCAGGGAGTATATATATTCACAGGATGGGATATTTTGTTGGGTGGCTATACGGTCACGGGGCTGGGTAGAATGTCAAGGGGTTGGATATTGTCACTGGGCGGGGTATATTGTCACAGGGTGGGATATATTGTCACAGGGCGAATATTGTCACAGGGCGGGGTGTATGGTCTCAGGATGCGTTATATGGTCACGTGGCGGCGGATATTGTCACGGGGCAGGTTATATTATCACAGGGGGGGTATATTGTCATGGGTCGGCTGATATTGTCACAGGGCAGGGTATATTATTAATCTTTATTTATAAAGCGCAGGCATATTCCGCAGCGCTGTACAATAGGCACAGGTATATTGTCATGGGTAGGATATATTGCCACGGGGCGGGATACAGTGTCAAGATAAAGTATGTGAACCCTTAGGGATTACATGGAGTGTTGCATGAATTGGTCATAAAATGTCTCTGATCTTCATCTAAGTCACAACAATTTGAAAAACACAGTCTGCTTAAAATAATACAACACAAACATTATATGTTTTCATGTTTTTATTGAACATAACATGTAAACATTCACAGTGCAGGGTGGAAAAAGTATGTGAACCTTTGGACTTAATAACTGGTTGACCCTCCTTTGGCAGCAATAACCTCAACCAAACGTTTCCTGTAGTTGCAGATCAGACCTGCACAGCGATCTGGAGTAATTTTGGATCCACTCCTCTTCACAAAACTGTTTCAGTGTAGCAATATTCTTGGGATGTCTGGTGTGAATCGCTCTCTTAAGGTCATGCCACAGCATTTCAATCGGGTTGAGGTCAGGACTCTGGGTCACTCCAGAAGGCGTATTTTGTTTTGTTGAAGCCATTCTTTTGTTGAATTACTTGTATGCTTTGGGTCATTGTCCTGTTGCATCACCCATCCTCTGCGGAGCTTCAGTTGGCGGACAGATGGTCTTACGTTTTCCTGCAAAATGTCTTAATAAACTCTGGAATTCATTTTTCCATCAATGACAACAATCCGTCCAGGCCCTGAGGCAGCAAAGCAGCCCCAAACCATGATGCTCCCTCCGCCATGTTTTACAGTGGGGATGAGGTTTTGATGTTGGTGTGCTGTGCCTTTTTTTCTCCACACATACAGGGTTATTCAGAGAACAGTGAAAAGCAGGAGAATGACTGGAGAATGAAAAATTCTAGGCCAAAATAGCCAAACCAGAAAAATTCTCCCTTTCATCTCACTTTCCAAATCGGCTATTTTGACCTAGAATTTTTCATTCTCCAGTCATTCTCCTGCTTTTCACCGCTCTCTAACCCTGATAGTGTTGTGTGTTTCTTCCAAACAACTCAATTTTGGTTTCATCTGTCCACAGAATATTTTGCCAGTAGTGCTGTGGAACATCCAGGTGCTCTTTTGCAAACTTCAAACGTGCTGCAATATTCTTTTTGGACAGCAATGGCTTCCTCCGTGGTGTCCTCCCATGTACTCCGTTTTCCTTATTGTAGATTAGGGATGAGCTGTTCGGTTCGATCTGTTCGGAGTTCGATTTGAACATCGCCCGTTCAGCTGTTCGAACGCCGGAAATTTCCACGTGTTCACCAACAATGCACTTTTCCACTGGCCTGAAGCTTGTAATTGGCTACAGCCTGCACCTGACCACAGGTCAGGTGCAAGACTATGCCAATCACGGCTCAGAGTACTGATTGGGCAAAATTTGCCCAATCATGGGCTCACAGAGCTAAGTCCCGCAGCACACTATATAAGGCGTCCCTCGCAGCCCCAGCACGTGTATTTTGAGAGGAGATTATTTTGGGTGTTCTTACTGCCAGCAGCTATTGGGGGTGGGGTCTCACTTCTATCAGATATCTGGGAACTGTAATCGGTGTCACATCTGTGAAAGTTTTCTCCATTTTCCTTTGCTGCTGAAGTTACATTTCCAGAGCATCAGGCTGCTCAAACCTTGCTACAAACTTTGCTGGGAACAGACACTGGGATCCCTTATGCAGTGGTGTATTTTGGCCTAGGCCGACTAGGCCCAGGCCTAGGGCGGCACTTTCCAGGGGGCGGTGGCCCACACTGGGTGGCCCCACCCCTAAAAAAAAAAAAAAAAAAAATGGATTTTTTTTTTATTTTTTTTTACTTTTGCAAAGTATTTTACCAGGAAGGATACATTGAGACTTCACTAATTTTCAAGTATGTTCTGGGTAGGCAAGGCCTAGGCTTTCACTTTCCAGGGGGCAGCAAAAAACCTCACCACTAAATGGGTTACTTACAGAGCACCGAAATGACGCCAACATTTTGGGGTTCTGTAGTTCCCTGCAGTTAGGAGAATAAAATTTCCCCACCCTGCAGTGAATTCACCATTCACCGCAGGGTCCCCAAAGTGCATGGAGTCGGCCGCTGAATGCTGTCACTGCAAACCCGTGGCCTGCTGTTTTCAAAAGAACTACTGAATGAAAATGTCTGGAATTTACATATAAGATCCTATGATTGATAATAAAAAGTTCTGTTACAGAAAAAAGAAAAAACGCTATTAAAAAAAAGGGGGGCGGAATTTTGCCCCAAAAAAATCTGAAAAATGACTAAAGGGTATCATCCACAGACACCCACATCTCAACTGATCCCCTGCATACTTTTGCTGGTAGGACCCCCATCACCCAGTATTCGCAGGCACCCACATTGTAACGTTACCTTGGTCTTTTGCTGTTTTTATTTATTTAATTTATTTTTGTTTTTCTCCACCATTTGCTTTGCTAATTAGCATGTGAATCTCCTGCCCTATTGACACAGCCCATCCAGCTTCAGGTGTTGACTTTTTCAGGTGTTGACTTTTTAACTGCCTGAATGCAATCAGTCCGCCCTATATAACAACTATAACAGGCTCCATTGAGCCAGGCTCCAGTGTCATTTCCAAGTGGCATTCTTATGTGGACGTTCAGAGTTGATTCCTGGAGTTGAGTGGCATCCCTAAGTGGACGTTCAGAGTTGATTTCTGGAGTTGAGTGGCATCCCTAAGTGGACGTTCAGAGTTGATTCCTGGAGTTGAGTGGCATCCCTAAGTGGACGTTTAGAGTTGATTCCTGGAGTTGAGTGGCATCCCTAAGTGGACGTTCAGAGTTGATTCCTGGAGTTGAGTGGCATCCCTAAGTGGACGTTCAGAGTTGATTCCTGGAGTTCAGTGGCATCCCTAAGTGGACGTTCAGAGTTGATTCCTGGAGTTGCGGGACTGGAGGAAGAGAACTGCAAAACTGCAAGGCCCACTTTTTACTCTGGTAAATCACGTCTATATCATGCTTTCTCTCACGCTTCTGCTCTTTACTTCTACCTTTCTCCTTAAATGGAACTCCTGCCCCTCTACCACCGACCCCTACACTATCTGCATCTCTCCCTCCCTCCTCTCGTCCCACATGATGGCCTCGCATGAGCTCCTTTTTTCCTCAGAACATGGTCTCCCTCTAACTCTCGTGCTGCCTCCACTCCCACAAATCCCATTCCCACCTTCTCTTTCTCACCCTCCTGCTGTTACTCTATTCAGGTGACATATCCCCTAACCCTGGCCCCACAACACATCCAATACTTCCCTCTCATCCTATCTCCATCGCACATAAATCACCTCCCTGCAAGCCCAGCAACCTCATTCCCATAATCCCTCAGCGCCTGTCCTCTTTCTCCTGCGCCCTCTGGAACGCTCGCTCTGTGTGCAACAAACTCACAGCCGTCCATAACCTCTTCCTTTCAAACTCCTTCAACCTCCTAGCTTTAACTGAAACCTGGCTAACTCCCTCTGACACGGCCTCCGTTGCTGCTCTCTCACATGGAGGTCTACACTTAAGCCATACCCCCAGACCGGGTGAGAGAAATGGTGGCGGGGTCGGAATCCTGCTCTCTCCCACCTGCACCTACCAGCATCTCCCTCCACCCCCATCCCTCTCCTTCTCCTCCTTCGAGACACACTGCATCCGCCTGTTCTCTCCTCTGGCTCTCAGGGTGGCAGTCATCTACCGCCCACCGGGACCAACCTCCCAGTTCTTTGACCACTTTGCTACCTGGCTTTCTCACTTCCTGTCTTCTAATCTTCCATGCCTAATTCTCGGGGACTTCAACATTCCCATTGACGATCCTTCTGCTCCTGCTGCCTCCAAACTTCTTTCACTCACGTCCTCCCTTGGACTCACACAATCCTCCCTCCTCCCTACCCACCGCGATGGTCACGTTATTGACCTGGTCTTTTCCAACCTCTGCTCCATTTCTGAGTTCAAATGTCGCCCTTCCCCATCTCTGACCACCACCTTCTCTCTTTCAACCTATCTGGACTTCCTAAACACCCTGCTCCCCCACCCCGCACACACACTCGCAGAAATCTACATGCTGTGGACCCCCATCAATTCTCCAACCTACTTCACCACCTCCCTCATACCTCATCCTTCACCTGCCCTGATGCTGCCACTAATCACTACAACACTACGCTTATCTCTGCTCTAGACACTCTTGCTCCTCTTCGACTCTGTAAGGCCCCACGCCGCCAGCTTCAGCCCTGGCACACCCTCCAGACTCGCTACCTGCAAAGATGCTCCGCACTGCAGAGCGTGCCTGGAGGAAATCCCGCTCTGAAGCTGATTTTGTTCACTTCAAGTTTATTCTCCGGTCATACACCTCTGCCCTCCACTTGGCCAAACAATCCTTCTTCTCATCTCTTATATCTACGCTGTCCTCCAACCCTAAACGGCTCTGGTCCACCTTCAACACCCTCCTCTACCCACCTGCACCTCCCCCTCAGCTGCCTTCAGCGCTCAAGACCTGGCAGACTACTTCCTCAGTAAAACTCTAACTATCAGAAGCAACATCCCAACACAAGATAGTTATCTGCCACCTCCACTCCCACAGGTCCCCTCTGCCGCTTTCCTCCCAGCCACTGAGGAGGAAGTCAATTCCTTATTGTCCTCCTCACATCTCACCACGTGCCCGCTCGACCCCATTCCCTCACATCTAATTCCTCCCCTCTCCTCCTCCCTCACCCCTGCTCTCACACACATCTTCAACCTATCTCTCTCCACTGGCCTTCCATCCGCCTTCAAACACGCGCTAGTTACCCCTTTACTAAAGAAACCATCCCTAGATCCCAACTCTCCATCCAACTACCGCCCTGTATCCCTGCTTCCCTTTACATCAAAGCTCTTAGAAAAACTAGTCTTCAACCGCCTCTCCTCTTCCTGTCCTCCAATTCCCTACTTGACCCCCTGCAATCTGGCTTCCGTCCCCTACACTCAACTGAAACTGCCCTCAAAGTCACCAACGACCTCGTAACTGCTAAAAAACACGGCCACTATTCTATTCTCATCCTGCTTGACCTCTCGGCTGCTTTTGACACTGTTGACCACCCCCTCCTTCTACAGACCCTCAACTCTCTGGGTCTCGGTGACACTGCACTTGCTTGGGTTGACTCCTATTTATCCAACAGGTCCTTCTGTGTGTCCTTTGCTGGTAACTCCTCCTCTTCATTGCCTCTATCTGTTGGTGTACCTCAAGGCTCTGTCCTTGGTCCTCTGCTCTTTTCCATCTACACCTCCTCCCTGGGCAAAATCATCAACAGCTTTGGCTTTAATTACCACCTCTACGCTGATGACACTCAGATCTACCTCTCTACCCCTGATCTCTCTCCCCCTGTCCTTTCAAAAGTCAGTGACTGTTTATCTGGCATCTCCTCCTGGATGCCTCCCACACCTAAAGATCAACATGTCAAAGACGGAGCTCCTACTTATTCCTCCCTCCAATGCCTCCCCACCTCCTGACTTCTCTATCACGGTGGAGGGTATCACCATCTCCCCATCAAACCAAGTTCGCTGTCTTGGAGTTACACTTGACTCTGCTCTTTCCTTCATCCCCACATCCAGTCTCTTTCCTCCTCCTGCCGATACCAACTGCGTAATATTTCCAGAATTCGGCCATTTCTTACCGCTGTCACCACAAAACAACTCATACACGCCCTGGTAATCTCCCGACTCGACTATTGCAATAATCTCTTATCTGGCCTCCCTCTGTCCCGCCTCTCCCCCCTACAATCCATCCTGAACGCCGCTGCCAGGCTAATTCACCTCACCCGCCGCTCTGTCTCTGCCGCTCCCCTCTGCGAGTCCCTTCACTGGCTCCCCATCTACTGCAGAATTAAGTTCAAAATCCTTATCCTTACCTACAAAACCCTCACTAACTCAGCGCCCACTACCTGTCCTCACTAATCACCAGATACACCCCAGCCCACTCCCTAAGGTCAAACAGTGACCTGCGCCTAGCTTCTCCCCGCATCACCTCTTCCCATGATAGACTGCAGGATTTCTCACGCGCAGCCCCCACTCTCTGGAACGCTCTCCCTCGTACTGTCAGACTTTCCCCTAACTTCTCTTCCTTCAAACGCTCCCTTAAAACATTCCTATTTAGGGAAGCCTACCCCCAACTCACTGACGCAACCATCAATCACTCTCACCTTGCAGTCCTCTCCTCCTGTTTCCAACCCCAACCCTCCCAGATGGTGAGTTCCTACGGGAATAGGGCCCTCATCTCCTCCTGTACTGTTTGTCAAATGTTGTTCAATGTATTGTAACCCTGTCTATACTGTGCTTATTGTACAGCGCTGCGGAATATGCTGGCGCTTTATAAATAAAAATAATAATAATATAATAATAATTTTAGAGCGGCTGTGACCAGTATACTTTTGACATGCGTGGCTGTTCTTTGTAAAAATGCTTGAATTTAAAATTTTTCATAATTTTTATTATTCTCATTTAGATACATTTGAAATGGTATACAAAATATACAGTAGGACTTGGTATCCACTTTAATATAAAGAGAGGAAAAGGCGGAGATCTAAGAGGAAAGGTGGAGCTTTAGATGAAGGGTGGGGATTAACCAGGAAGAGTAATCCTTGACAGGAAGGGTGCCTCAAATTTAAATTGGGGGGTGCACGAGTTTAGTCAGGCCTAGGGCAGCACAAAACCTAAATACACCACTGCCCTTATGCTATAGGTTTTTGCAAAACCCTGCATCTCCACCAACAAAGAAGGGAAATCTGGCATTCCCTACCCAAGCTGCCAGCGGCTGCATATCGAGTGTCTGATTGAGGACACTGAATCATGGGAGTGAAACTCTTTCATTTTCATCATACACATGCATGTTAAGCTTTACTACTCTATGCTTTGTATGATTTTTTCTTTTGGAGGCACTCTTGCTACTCAGACCAACACTGAGGCCTATCGAATTGTTTCCATCCAACAAAGGAATAACCAGAAGGAAGCGCTGACTTTGCTCATATCCCCCCTCCCCCACATGAGACTTTGAGTGGTTTGGGATATACCACTACTTGTGAGCATAACCAGCTGCTGTATTCTGCTCACTTTATCGAATTACACAATCCGCATCGCAGCTTTGCACTTATGCACTTTTTATGATACAAATGGACTGATTTTTAACTTCTATTTTTGTGCACAATCTCATGTGTTATGTGACTTTTGCAGAGTGAATTTTAACAGTGTTTATCATTATCCATAGAATCAACTACTCTAGTTGCGCTATCACTTGCTAAACACTGCACAGATGCACTTTTAAACGAATCGGTTTATGCTGCACATATTTTGCTAAGTTTGCACACCAGTTTGCAAGTTTTGCACATTTGCACATATAAGATTGCAAGTGGATACACTTGATGTTATGTATTGCTGCTACCTAACACTGCTGCTATAACTAATTTTACAGGGATTGTTTATGACATTTTGTTGTTTTAGCATTTCTATATATTGCACTTTATGCAACTTTGTTTGCTGCTTGATACTACTGTGTTTTATCACTACTGCCAGAAATGGCAATTCCTCTCTCCTAAAGAGCCACCAGGTGGCGCCATTAGTACAAACTTTCGCTTTCTTTACAAGTTTGTACATTTGCACATATAAGATTGCAAGTGGATATTTATTGCTGCTACCTAACACTGCTGCTATAACTAATTTTACAGGGATTATTTACGACATTTGTTGTTTTACAATTGTTATATATTGCACTTTATGCAACTTTGTTTGCTGCTTGATAATACTGTGTTTTATCACTGCTGCCAGAAATAGCATTTCCTCGCTCATAAAGAGCCACCAGATGGCGCCATAAGTACAGAATTTCCCTTTCTTTACTAGTAATCTGTGTCTTGTCACTGCCATCCATCAGGGGGTCTCACTGATTTATAGGAGGTTCCTGGGAATTGTAATTTGTGTCTTGTCACTGCCACCCATCAGGGGGTCTCACTGACATATAGAAGGTTTCTGGGAATTGTAATCTGTGTCTCCTCACTGCCAGCTATCAGGGTGTACCTCATACTTCTATCAGATTTCTGCGAATTTTAATCTGTGTCTTGTCACTGGCTGCCAGCTATCAGGGTGTCTCACTGAGTTATACCAGAGTTCTGGAAATCTAATCTTTATACCAGAGTTGAATCCGAGTTCTGCATATCTTTAATCTATATATCACTTACCATGTCAGAAAGACCAAAAAGGACAGGCAGATGCTCCCAGACACAGATAAGAGGACAAGCAGCCTCTGTGTCGGGAGGCTGTGCCTCTGGTTGTCGTGGACGTGATGCATCCTCTGCAGGGGCACGCTTGTCCTTTCTATCTGGTGCTGGCCGTCTTAGCCTGGGGTCAGACTAATGCATTTTTAACGTGCGTTTAGGCGCACCTAACCAGGGCCGCAGTAGCAGCAAATGACGGCCAATATACGAAGTATGGCCGCACGAAAGTCCAGCCGCGCAACGCAAGTGGAAAATAAACGCATTTTTTCGAGAACGCAGAACCGCTAGTACGGACGTACAGAATGCGCTGCGGCGGCATAGCGGCGTGTGTGCGTGATTAGGAGATGTCAGACGCTGCTAATGTCCAGCCTACATAACGTCCAGACGCAAAAAAGTACTTTATTGCCGATCCGTAAAAAAAATCACGCTTGAAAATGCACGTTGTCTGACCATTTTCGCGCATTCCGTGAAAAAATACGTCAATGCGTTCAGACGCACTTTTTGACGGTCGCTGCGGATAATGCGTTCGTTTGACCCTAGCCTTAAGCAGCAGCAACATACAGAGGATTTGGTGGATTGGCTAACCAGGCCATCCTCATCCTCCGAGTCCTCTGCCAGCCAGGCTTGTAGTGCTTTACAGTCCACCCCAGCTGCCAAAGCATCTAATGCAGCCTCCATGTCCACAGCTACGCCTGCCGTAGCCTCACCAACATAAACGGAAAAGTCAGCTGAATTGTTTGACTACAATGACAGTGACATGCTGCTTGAGGATGCACAGCAACTACAGTGCTCTGATTCAATCTCTGAGGTTGAGGAAGGGAGTATAATCAACCTAGAGGAAGGGGGTGCCAGTGACACACAAAGAACTGGCACTCATGTTGCCCCAGCAGCTGCAGCATACTGCCAAGTTGGCTCCAGTGATGAGGAGACAGGGGGTGATGACGATGATGAGGTCACTGACTCCACCTGGGTGCCTGATCGAACAGGAGTCAAGTGAGGAAGAGGAGGAGGCACAACAAACACGAGGCACAATGTCCTCTATGACCAACCGTAGCCAGGCCAAGGCATCAGATGTCACAGCTGCTCAGGTGCAGAGCGCTGTGGTCTCGCAGCACACGTCCAGGATCTCTGCTGTCTGGGAGTTCTTTAAGAAATGTGCAGCAGACCGCACCGTTGCTATTTGTAATCTATGTCAGATGAGGATCAAGCGTGGGAAAGACATCCCACGCTTGGGTACCACGTGCTTGAGGCGACATATGACCACCTGCCATGCATCCCGTTGGCACAACACTTTGCATAGGTCCTCCTCCTCATCTGTCTCTACCCCCACTATATGTCCTGCCATGTCATTGCCTACAACCTCCACTGACATGGATGATGCTACAGTAATGGGTGTACCAGGTCCTTCCTCACAATGTGACAGCATCCCATCATCTGAAGATTTACGCAGATTACGTTGCCCCAGCTGCTGCAGCGTAAGAAAAAATATAGTCCCAACCATCCCCAAGCACATCGTCTAAATGCCAGCTTAGCAAAATTACTCGCATTACAGCTGCTGCCTTTCCAGCTGGTTGACTCTGCTTCCTTCCGTGAATTTGCTGAATGTGCTGTACCATAGTGGCAGGTTCCAAAACGCCATTTCTTTTCACAGAAGGCCATTCCAGCACTATACCAGCATGTGGAACACAATGTTATGGAGTAATTGGGAAAGGCAGTCAGCAGCAAGGTGCACATGACTTTAGACACGTGGTCCAGCAAGCATGGACAGGGCCGATACATTTCCTTCACGGCACACTGGGTAACTGATTGCAGCTGGGAGGGATCCAAGACGTGCCTCTGTGCTGGAGCTTGTTCATCCACCACGCCTCCAGAAAGCTGCTTGTATGAGGTCTGTCTGCTCCACCACCTCTTCCTCCTCCTTCTGTCTCTGGCGAAGTGGCAGTTAAACCGACGCATGGCAGGGGCTACGCAATGGCTCAAGCAAAAAGATGTCATAGTGTGCTTGAGCTGGTTTGTTTAGGGGACAGGAGCCACACCGGGCCAGCAATTCTGTCAGCTCTGCAGGGACAGGTGCAGAGATGGTTAACACCATGCCAGCTTCAGCTGGGAATGGTCGTCTGTGATAATGGCAGCAACCTTCTCTCCACCCTACACCAGGGTAAATTGACGCATGTACCATTCCTAGCACACGTCCTAAATCTGGTGATACAGCGTTTCCTATCCAGGTACCCAGGGCTGGCAGAGCTTCTCAGCCAGGCCAGAAAAGTCTACAGCCACTTCAGACGGTCATTCCCAGCAAGTGTTCGCCTGGTAGAAATTCAAAGAGAATTCCACCTTCCCACAAACCGCCTGATCTGTGACATGCCCACCAGGTGGAACTCGACATTAGCAGTGCTGCAGCGTCTGCATAAGGAGCAGAGGGCCATCAATGAGTACCTGTGTGAGTATGGCACAAGGACAGGTTCAGGTCAACTTGGGTTCCCCCCCGCAGTGGCTGATGATCAAGGATGCATGCACTGTACGGTCACCATTTGAGGAGGCAACGAGGATGGTGAGCAGGGACAGTGCATGCATCAGTGACACAATTCCTTTAGTGTTCCTGCTGGAGCCCACTCTGCAGGGGAATTGGAATTATAGATGTGGCACTAGAGGCAGAGCAGCGGGAGGAAGAAGAGGCCTTCCCTAGCTCTCAAGGCCCCAGTCTTTACGCAGACAGCATTCCTGCGGGTCCTCAGATCAGACAGGAGGATGAGGAATATTTAAGTAGTGGGGGCATTGAAGGTGTGGATTCCTCAAGGGTTTTGTGTGCCAGAAACCCAAGGACTAGTACGTGGTTGGGAGGAGGAAGTGCACGATGGGGTCATCCTCATTGATCAGGAAGACTCGGAAGCTAATGCCACCTCCAACCTACGCTGCATGGGCTCCCTTATCCTGCAAAGCCTGGTAAAGGACCCCAGGATTCGTGCTATCAAGGAGAGGGATCATTACTGGTTGGTAAGTCTTCTTGATCCACGATACAAGGGTAAAGTTGCAGAGCTCATCCTGCCCGCACAGAGGGAGCACAGGATGAAACAACTTGAGGACGCTCTAAAGCGACACTTGGTAACCTACCAGTGCCTGGAAAGGTGTTACACAAGTGATGACACAGGTGCTTCTGAGGCTGCGGATGATCAGAGGAAGAACGGTGAAGGCCCGGGCAGCTTGACTGATGCCTTTTTACATTTTTTTCCACGACACCCAGGGATGTCAAATGTAGGCACCCATTGCCAGCGTCTTCACCATATGGTGCAGGACTACCTAGGGGCAAGGGCAGACCTGGATACCTTTCCAGCAGATGATCCACTGGTTTACTGGGTGTTGAGATTGGATCACTGGCCAGAACTTAGCCAATATGCTATGCAGCTACTAGGTTGCTCTTCATCCAGCGTGCTTTCTGAAAGGACGTTCAGTGCCGCAGGAGGTTTTGTCACAGACAAAAGAGTGCGTCTGTCCACCGACTCTGTAGACCGGCTGACATTTATAAAAATGAATCAATCCTGGATCAGCAGCTATCAATCCCCTGTTGCTGACGTAACTGAATAGATCGGGGATCTCTTCTGCATTCCCAAAACCTCCACCACTGCACTCTTCCACAATACCACAGAGGGGTTACTTACGGTGTGAAGGCACTTGCTGCCACCAAAGGCACAACATTTGGGTGCACTGCCACTGATGCCTATACCAGATTCATATCATTTTAATATTTGACCGCAGGGTCCAACCCTGCACTCTTCCACAATACCACAGAGGGGTTACGGTGTGACGGCACTGTTGCAGACACTAAAGGCCCAATTTTAAAGCACCTATTGTTACTTTCATTCAAAGCCTGCATAACAGTAAAAAAGAAAAGGTCCTCGCGCAATGTGAACAAATTATATTCAAAATCTTCTTTGATGATCCCTCTGAATTCCTAAAAGACATAAAGATGGACACATATTGCGCAGTATGTCTGGAAATGGGAATCAAGGTCGAGAAGAAATTAATAGTTCAACTCACTATTTCAAGAGCCATATAAGCCGGCTCTAAGCAAACAAGCATGGGATATATACAGTATGGCAACGATATAATCAACAACGTCAACAGCTTGTTTGTGGGATAGTCCGCTCCGCCAGTATGAAATCCAGAATGGTGATGGATAATGTTCGGTTTGCGAGACAACTCTTATAAGGTTGATATCCCAAGGAAATAATGCACGTAGATAGATCCAATCCAATTTAAAATATTTATTAAAATAAATGGAATGGAATGGCACTAACGCGTTTCGACTCTCAGTCTTTCTCAAAGTGCATCTGAAGTATCCCAGGATGAGCACGGCGACGGTCAACGATCCAAGGGAGATGGAATATCCAACGGTGTAAATCAGATAAAGGCGGTCAAACACTTCCTGGAAGACAAACCAAGAGGAATAAAGCGTAAGAAGATCTAAAACAGTGTTTCCCAAAGCCTGCATAAGTTTCACCATAATTTAGCCAAAAAAATCACTAAACTTGTTCTGCATGTCCTAAATGTCTCCTCTTTTCATACAGACTGCCGCCCCAAGCAGTTGTTTTATGAATAGATTAAAGGAAAACCATTTACCATGTCATTTTTTTGTTTTTAAATGTTTCTGTACATCCTACAAATCCACCACTTCACGGGCAGGTTATGGGGACCTCCTAGGCACGATATTTGAAGGAATTTTTCGTTTTTATTCTTAACCCTTATTTCATGGAAAACTCACTGTTCCTTTAAAAAAAAAAATTAAGATTTTTTTTTTCCCCCCTTGTTTCCTGTCCCCCAGGGCACTACCCGGACCCCCATACACCTTTTATGGCAAATATCTTGCATATATGCCCTCTTGGAGAGCACTCTAAAAATCGAAATTTCGCGTCCCATTGACTTGCATTGAGTTCAGTTCGTGTTCGATCTCGAACTTTTGAAATTGTTCGAACCGTACACAGGGGTGCTCGGCTCATCCCTATTGTAGATGTGTCAACAAAAATGTTAGCATGTGCCAGAGATTTCTGTAAGTCTTTAGCTGACACTCTAGGATTCTTCTTTACCTCATTAAGCATTCTGCGCTGTGCTCTTGCAGTCATCTTTACAGGACGACCACGCCTAGGGAGAGTAGCAACAGTGCTGAACTTTCTCCATTTGTAGACAGTCTGTCTTACCGTGGACACATGAACATCAAGGCTTTTGGAGATACTTTTGTAACCCTTTCCAGCTTCATGCAAGTCAACAATTCTTGATCGTAGGTCTTCTGAGAGCTCTTTTCTGCAAGGCATGGTTCACATCAGGCAGTGCTTCTTGAAACCAGTAAACCCAAAACTGGTGTGTGTTTTTAAAGGGCAGGACAGCTTTCAGCAACACATCCAATAATATCACACTGATTGGACTCAAGGTTGGCTCACTCCTGGCTCCAATTAGCTCTTGGAGAAGTCATTAGGCTAGGGGTTCACATACTTTTTCCACCCTGCACTGTGAAGGTTTACATGTTATGTTCAATAAACACATGAAAACATATAATATTTGTGTTGTATTATTTTAGGCAGACTTTGTTTTTCAAATTGTTGTGACTTAGATGAAGATCAGAGCACATTTTATGACCAATTCATGCAAAACTCCACGTAATCCCAAAGGGTTCACATACTTTTTCTTGCAACTGTATATTGTCGCAAGGTATATTGTCACGGAGCGGGGTATATTGTCACGGGGCGGGGTATATTGTCACGGGGCGGGGTATATTGTCACGGGGCGGGGTATATTGTCACAGGGCGGGATATAGCGTCACGGGGCGGGATATATCGTCACGGGGCGGGATATGTCTTCGCAGGGCAGGCTATATTGTTAAAGGGTGGGATATTGTGGTTAAGCAGCATGGGGCGGGTTATATCTTCACAGGGCGGAATATTGTCACGGGGTGGGATATATTGTCACAAAGCAGGTATATTGTCGCAGGGCGGGATATTTTGGTGAAGCACCATGGGGTGGGTTATATCTTCATGGATGGGATATATCGTCGCGGGGCGGGATATATCGTCGCTACACTTCCGAAGGAAATCCGTTTCTCATCCGAACGGCTCAACGGACGATCCGATCTCCACCAAGGTCAGTAGATCAGCTGCTCGAGACGCCGAGTGCCGTGACGCTCGGTGGTCGGGCTGATCTCACCCAGGGGTCCCTTTCCACAGCCTGCCAACCCTTCTCCAGGGTCACTCCAGGCCGCTCGAGACGCCGAGTGCCGTGCCACTCGGTAGTCGGGTCGGCGGTGAGCGCAGTGGGAGGAGCAGATGGGAGCATACCCGCAGGCGGACAACACCCATTCCACCACACTGGTGGCTGCGGTGGGATAAGCTCTCTGCACCCCCCAAGAAGACCCTCACCATGGCTGGGTACAGTGCCTACAAACGGGACGTCCTGCGGGGCATGGTGGAGAATCGGGGAGGAACTCCCGGCACCAAAAGCAAGAAAACCCTGGTGAAGGAGCTTACCAGGATGGACCAGCAAATGGTAAGCACCCCAACCCTGACTTCGGACCCTAACGAGCACCTCCGACAGAAAGCTCGATCAATGTTCGAGGGATTCGGCCTCACCCCCTCCGAGGACACAGTGAGACAACTAATGATGGACCGCCAAGAGGATGAGGAGCGGGAGAAGGACCGTCAGCACGAGTTGCGGATGGCGGCGCTCCGTGCAAAAAGTACTGAACATTCTGCCCCTGCACCCTACCCCGTAGAACCTTGGTTCGAGGCTTACAGCTCGACTGGAGCATCATCCCGGGAATCTACACCCCCCAGCGGTACCCCTTTCGGGACTTATAGCTCGCCTGGAGCTTGTATTGGGGAAACCGTACATCCCAGCGGCCCTTGGATGGAGACTTACAGCTCGCCTGGAGCTGCATCTGAGGACGCCACCGTCCCCATCGAGTGGTGGTGCCCATGTGCCAGCACCCTCGCCGACACACGGGCTGAATTTCCGAGAAGGCTGCAGGAGGGCTTGGATCGGTATCACGGGTCCGCAGTTGAGCCCACTGGGCCTGAGTGGCGGGACGAGATTCGCCAGGAACTTTGGTACGAGGCACTGTACCATGAGAGGGACTACCATGGAGTTGATGTTCCTTCTGACGCTGTCATCTACCAGGTGCAGTACAATGCCAGAGCCGTATTCCTAAAGGGCCGACCCCCGGAGGAGTGGGAGGCCGAGCTCCAAGGCCTGGTTCGGCAAGAGATGGCACTGGACGCCGCGTACCGCGCGTTCCAGTGGTTAATAGGCCCCCTGATACCCCGCACTCTCGACGGCGCCGCCACCGCAGGCCTCCACTACGGCAGCACAGGGCTGCTATACGCAAGGATGGTTGACGACCCTGGGTTTGGAGAAGACTCGGAGGAGCGGTTGGAGGAGATACTGGAGTGGCGGGAAGAGGAACTCCCGTACGAGAGCAGGGACTTTGAGTTAGAGGAGATGGAGTTCCTGGTAGAGAGAGAATGGGAGCTTGAGAAAACCTACAGGAGATTGTTGGACAGCGCTCCGCAGTCCGGCCTAAGCCCCATGACCTGGGACTGTCTGGCTGAAGACCCCGACAGTCCAAGTGACACCGAAGTATGGGAGCCCGAGACGGCCCCATGGGTCCCTGTCGGGACCACAGTAGAGGAGCCGGCCAGGTCGGAAGAAGCACGGCAGGTGCCAAGCGACCAGAATGGGCCGCAACAAGGGGCCAAGTGGCCCAGAGAAGAAGTTATTTCCCCAACCCCGCAAGAAGACACGGCGCCCGTGTCCGCTGGCCCAGCAGAAGAGCTGGCAACGGGGCAGAGTGCCGCTGGCCTCTGCCTATCCGCCCTTGTCTGTCCCGAGGAGCAGAAGGAGGATTTCCCTGGGGGACTGATCCCGCAACCATTGATTGCCCTGAGGATGGAAGAAACATCCTCCCGCAAGGAGACCCCCACCCAGCCGAAGAGCTGGCCACGGGGCAGAGCGCCGCTGGCCTCTGCCCACTTCCCACAGTCTGCCAGGAGGAGCAGACAGATGTTCCCCCCGGGCTGGGTTGCCCGCAACTATTGATTGCCCTGGGAATGGAAGAAACCATCCTCCCGCAAGGAGACCCCCACCCAGCCGAAGAGCTGGCCCCGGGGCAGAGTGCCACCGGTCTCTGCCCACCCTTCACCAGCTGCCCCGAGGAGCAGGAGGGGGATAACCTTGAGCTGTATATCCCGCAGCCGCTTACCCTTTCCGACTCCCTGAACCTTGTTCCGGTGCCCACCTACCCAGCAGAAGAGCTGGCAACGGGGCAGAGTGCCGCTGGCCTCTGCCCATTTTTCACCTTCCGCCCTGAGGAGCAGAAAGGGGGTACCCTTGAGCTGCTGATCTCGCCGCCGCTTACCCCATCAAACCCCCCGGACTTTGTTCCCGCACCCACCTTCCCAGCGGGAGAGCTGGCAACGAGGCAGAGCGCCGCTGGCCTCTGCCCACCACTCAACTGATGCCCAGGGGATTCAGGCCAGTTTTTCCAGAGGGTGTTACCCTCGCGGCCGATGGCTCGCCTCCTTCCGACAGACTATGGACCTGGGAGCACCGACTTCCCTGGTATGACCCGTTGGGGTCCAACCGGGTACGTCGACTTTGGGAAGGGGGAGGAGTGTCACGGAATGCCCAAGAGGCTCGGCCACGACCCCCAGGACTCTAAGCCAGGGGCAGTTTCTTTGTGACGTTTGGGTCACTGTGAACTCTTCAGTGCCGTTGCACCACAGGGTCACCTTGATTCCTTTTATTAGACGTGGTTAATATTGTGTGATGTAATACAAGTGTCCCCTGTATGTATAACTGTGAAATGTATGTTAAACCCCATTGTATGTTTTGCTCGCCGCCATTTCCCAGTGCCTCGTGGATCCGGTTGAATTGGTCGGATCTTAAAATGGCCGATTCGGAACATCCGGTCAAATTGGTCGAATCGAAAGATGGCCGATTCGGAACATCCGGTTACGAATCGGCACCACCCCGATTCGGAACAGCCAATACAAATCGGGACCCAGGTACACTAATTCGAGCAATGGCCAATGAGACTCATGGGGGCGGGCAGGGATTCCCATTGTTTTCACTCTGTACGAATGTTTATAAATTATGTGGTTTTCCCAGTAAAAGTCAGTTCATCTAGTGCATACAGCTCCGTCTGGTGTCCTTTATTGACGGTCGGGCTACTGAGATCCCTCGCGGTCTCTGGGGTACATTACCCACGAGGTACGATCCCGCTATCCTGGGCCTGAGTTCCGAATCCGGACAGCGGCGCGTCTTCCGTGCATCGGCCAACCGAACGATCGACCACGCTTCGACTCCGCTACCCTGGGCCTGAGTTCCGAACCTGAGCAGCGGCGCATCTTACGTGCATCGACCTACCGAACAATCGACCACGCTTCGACTCCGCTACCCGATCCGAAGCCGTGGCGCGTCTCCCACGCATCGGTATATCGAAGCGCTACACTTCCGAAGGAAATCCGTTTCTCATCCGAACAGCTCAACGGACGATCCGATCTCCACCAAGGTCAGTAGTTCAGCTGCTCGAGACGCCGAGTGCCGTGACGCTCGGTGGTCGGGCTGATCTCACCCAGGGGTCCCTTTCCACAGCCTGCCAACCCTTCTCCAGGGTCACTCCAGGCCGCTCGAGACGCCGAGTGCCGTGCCACTCGGTAGTCGGGTCGGCGGTGAGCGCAGTGGGAGGAGCAGATGGGAGCATACCCGCAGGCGGACAACACCCATTCCGCCACAACTGCCAACAGCTCCTCTTGATGCAGAGCTGAGGTCTCCCCCCTTTTTAGCCGGGTGCGGGCAAGCTGTGCTGGGAAACCTACGCGGTTCTAGCGGACAGTACCGCATGTTACTGTATCAAAACAATACAGCAGCTTGAACAAAGGGACACTCGTATAAAAATTATCAACATACAAGTGTTACCCTTTGTTCATGAGGGGATAAAGTAGGTCCCACACAATCTTGCCACTGGTTTCCAGGTGTTCTGGGCAACCTAGAGGGTCAAGGCTACTATCCTTTCCCTAGTACACCCGGAAGGTCTGAGTGTCACGGAAGGGACATAGGGGCTCGGCGCAGCGAGACCCAGGACTCAAACCCAAGACATTTTTAAAAGGACCTTGTTTTCCTTTGAACGTTTGCAGTGTGCGTTTCAATGTATGAACAGTTTATTTTCCTTGCTAGATGTGGTTTTACTTGATGTGCTGTATTAAGATGTACCCGGTGTGATTTTAAATATACTTTACATCATTTGGTTTTAGTTTAATTTAGTTTAGTGAAATGACATAGCTTTGGTTTTAAAACATACTTATATTCCTGTAGATAAATGTGTGTTTCTGTAGCTAGTAAATAAGTTTTGCTGTTGTGTAAAATATGCGTCAGGGATTTTCCCCATTATCTAGCTACATGTTTAATTTAAGGGATCTCTGATAGTGTGTGTTTAATCTGATGTGCTGGAACAATGGCTGTACAAATGTTGTGTGCGCTGAAGGCTAAGAGAATGTGAAGAATGTTGATTGTAAATAACTGACATAATCTAATTAGATGGGTGTGCTAGTAATTAGTATGGGTATGCAAATTGTGACTGTTATACTTCAGCATAAATAGTGGCGTTATTCATTAACCACTTGAATGCTAAGGACGCTGTCACGGGATGGCCCAGCACCCTCAGCCAGGGGCGGTGCAGTGACAGTGGGGACATGGACACTTGGGTGTGGTGGCACGCACCCCGTTTACCAGTTTTTATTTAGATGTGACATTGTGTGGTGTTAATAAAGTGTTCCCCGTTGGTTTATGGTGTAATGACTTTTTCCCCTTGTTTGCCTTGCTCGCCGCCATTTTCCGATTCGTGTGGCGCAGTTGGAATTCTCGTTTCGGAAAATGGCCGATTCGAACCATCCGGTTCGAATCGTAAAATGGCCGATTCGGACCATCCGGTCCGAATTGGTGACTCCCTGAAGGCCAAGGGCCAATGGGTCCTGGGAGGGCGGGCAAGGAGTCCCATTGTATTCTAATTGTGTGCAGAGGTAATAAATGCTTGGACTGTAAATAAAAAAGCCAGATTCTGCAGTACATTCAGCTCTGACTGGTGTGTGTTTATTCTCCGCCGTATTTTCGGATCTGAGTGTCCTCCGCGGCCTCAGAGTACGGTGCCCACCCGGATACGATCCGAATCGAGCGCTCTGACCCTGCATCGAGTATCAGGGCAGAGGCGCTGCTCAGGAAGATTCGATCGGAGGAAGACGGAGATCCGAACCGCACGGCCCCGCCGGGAACCGCGCTTCGGCATTGCGGTAAGACCCGAACTCTCCACTGGTCCCGCCAGATCCGAACCTCCCTCCCATACCGATCCGAAGCCCTCCAGTTCCGATTCGACCCGCCATCCCTTCCCGACTCGAAACCTTCACCGCCCAAGATCCGAAGAGACACCCGCCCCCGGATCGGAAACGTTTCCCGCCTAAGATCCGAAACGTTTTCCCATAAGATCCGAATCTTTCTCCGCGGCTGCTAGGGCCGATTCCCACAGGCGTCTCCCACCCGCCAGGTCAGGGAACCAGTTGCTCGGGACGCTGAGTGCTGCGCGCCTCAGTGGTCGGACTGGTTCCAGGCAGGGGTCCCCTCCACCGCCCGCTAACCCTACCCTAGGGTCACGCCAGGCCGCACGAGACGCCGAGTGTGCGCCACTCGGTAGTCGGGCCAGCGGTAAGCGACGGGGTCACGCAGATTGAGCACACCCGCAGGCGGAACACCATCTCATTCCGTCATAGACGCGCTCAGCGCGTCCTCAGCATTCCCGCTGGTGTGCTGAGGACGCGCTGAGCGCGTCCTCACATTGGGGTCAGCGTTCGGCCGGGTTCCGGCCGATCGCTGGCCCCTCCGGTGCGGGCTGACATCCTGGATGTCAGCCCGGCATCCGGAGCACCAGCCGCCAGAATTAGGTGTCATCGCGGGGGCGCGATGACACCTAATTCAGGCGCCCCCCCCGCATGTGCGGAGGAGGCGCCTGAAAGGGAGGGGGGGGGGAGGTCCTTCGGACCTCTCTCCCTCCCGATCGGTGGCTCTGCGGGGCTTAACCCAGGCATCATTTGGAAGGGCACAGCCTGCCCTTCCAAATGATGCCTGGCATTAACCCCTGGGGAGCTGGATCGCGAATCGGCGCTGAAAAGCGCCGGTTCGCGATCCTTTCCCGGAGCTGGCCGACATCTTGGATGTCGGCCAAGCCTCCGGGAACTCCCCCAGAGGACTGGCGTCATCGTGCGTAGCACGATGACGCCAGTCCTACAGTTAACCCCTAACTGCCACCAACTGTGGAGATAGGGAGTTCCAATGAACTCCCTATCTCCCGATCCGTGGCAGTTAGGGGTTAAATTTTGGTATGGTTGGATCGGCCAGAGCATGGCCGTTCCAACGATACCAAACTTGAAAGTGTAAAATTTTGTAAAAAAAAAAAAAAAATGAAAAATAAAAATAAAAAAAAATTAAAAATAAAAATAAAAATAAACACTTTTTTATTTTTTTGGGTTTGTTAATGCAGCAATATTGTTCCCATTTCAATTATAATGTGAACAATGATGCTGCACTAACGATTTTTGTATGCGGTGCGTTTGTTAAAAATAGTGTCATTTTCCCCAAAAAAAAATGTAACGAGACCCCATCTCTAATTTTTTTAACAAGCGCACCCCATACAAAATATAACCGCAATTGCTCGCATGTTAAAATGTGAAAAAAACACTTTACACGTTGTAAATTATTGAAAATACATATTTTATTGCATTTTTTGTTATAATATACAGACATGACATAACGTATACATATAATAATGACATATTATGAATCTACTGAGTCTGACGGAAAGAACGATATATAATATGTCGATGTCATATACTAAAATAAGCTTCAAAACACGTTTAAACATGATGCGCAAAACAGGTAAAAATGACCTCAGCACAGGGGCGGGAAAAGCCTCAGCAGCGAAAGGGTTAAAAGGGTCCGTTCATCTGAGTGTTTGAAACATACAGCTCTGCCTGGTGTTGTCATTTCACGTCGGCTACATATCACCACCACCCAGGAACGGGTCACTCTAACTCCGCAGCAGAACATCGATTCGCCGCGCCGTAGCACCACCTTGAATCGGTATCTTGGGATACCGCAACCACCCCGAATCGGGTCCTCGGCTGAGCGCCATGCCTGCATCTGCAAGGAGACTCTACCGAACCGCGGTTCGCCACGCAGACCGTCTCCAGCCCTTCAATGGTCAGTAGATCCGCTGCTCGAGACGCCGAGTGCCGTGCCACTCGGTAGTCGGGCGGATTTCCGCCGTGGGTGCCCCATCTACTCTCCAGATCTCCACCGCCACGTAGTCTTCTACCCAAGCCGCTCGAGACGCCGGGTGCCGTGCCACTCGGTAGTCGGGCTTGGCAACACCAAAGAAGGGGGTCAGATAGAGCAGGACCGCAGGCGGATATGCCCATTCCGACATACTGAGTATACCCATTCTCGCTGTCACATAGCTTATACACCTTCACTCCATACCCAGAAGGTCTGAGTATACCCACCCCAGCTCTCACAGAGCTCATACACCTTCACTCCATACCCGGTAGGTCTGAGTATACCCACTATCGCTGTCACAGAGCTCATACACCTTCACTCCATCACCGGAAGGTCTGAGTATACCCACTATCGCTGTCACAGAGCTCATACACCTTCACTCCATACCTGGAAGGCCTGAGTATACCCACCCTCGCTCTCAGAGCTTATACACTTTCACTCCATACCTGGAGCGTTTGGAAGGAATATACTGCTTGAATCCCAGCCTTCCCTTGTATTTCATTAGGGATTCATCCACGCAGATATTCCTTCCAGGTGTATAAGCCTCTGCAAACCTGGTGGCGAAGTGGGTAATCAGGGGGCGGATTTTATACAGCCTGTCAAACTGGGGATGCTCTCTAGGAGGGCACAGGATGTTGTCACTGAAGTGCATGAAACGCAGAATGTTTTCATACCTTTTACTTGACATTGATTGGGGGTAAATGGGGGTAGAGTATATGGGGCTACTGCTCCAGTAGGAGGGAATTGAGGGCTTCTTTATGATGCCCATCAACATAGTGCCTAGAATTTCAGAAGTTCTGGCACATCAAGGGGGGTCCATTTCTGCTTTGCCAAACATGAGTCTGGCTTAGCAGCACGAAACTGATCTGCATAGAGATTTGTTTGGGCAACAATGTGGCCCAATATATCATCTCCCAGAAACACCTGCAAGAACTGCGTAGGGGTGAATCCTGCAATATCAATATTGACGCCAGGATTCGCCGTGAAAGGACGGATATCTGGCCTCTGGAGATGAGGCACTAGCCACTCCTCAGCTGGAGCAGTGCGTCAGGTGGCCCCTGATCAGCCTCAGAAACATCACTAGAAGTAGATACATCAGCTAGCAAAGAAGATGTATCCAGCGATGTTTCTGAGCACCTGGCAGGGTCAAAATCAGAGTTTGAGTCAGACGCAGATGCCTCAGACTCTGACGCCTGGATGGCATAAGCCTCCTCAGCGCTGTACTGTCACGATGGGGGCTCACTTGTGCCATCGTAATGACTTGAACCACGGAGGGATGTAGCCCTTGAGGCAGGTTAGCTGCTGGTTTAAAAATAACAGACAAACAATACAGATTCCGGACAAAAAATGAACCAGACTGAAACACAAAACACAAGGGACAGGAGGGCATGGAAGAAATCTAAAGGAATCCCTAAGCTGGGTCAGGTTATTGAATGGCCTCTGACTAAGGAAAACCTCACAAAGAATGACAGAGTGAGGGGAGAAAGATGGGCGAGGGTTAAACAAGACAGACAATAATCTATAAACAAAAGAGAGGTCCTTAGTACAGGCCTCTAAGCAATACTAACTCAGACAGACTATGGAAAACAGAATACATAAAACAAGAAACATAAGAATCATCGGGACTTAGCCAGGGATATAGAACCAGGAAATTCGTCAGACAGGCAGACGTGACTACCATTGCAGGATGTGTGGATGTCCAGGCATACGTGCAATAGTAATTGAGCGGCTGGAAGAGATACCGATCACTGTGAGCTTTGGGAGGATCTGGTGTAGAGAATTGCAGGGGCGTGGTTTTACGCTTGAGTGTCTGTAACTGAAAACCTCTGAATAAAGGCATTCTGTGTTTTGGTGTTCAAGAGGCAAGGATTTATCTCACAGTTTATGTGTCGTCTACTCTGTGGGGGTACGAGCAGCTCCTTGTACAGAGGAAATGTGCGCCCAGACGGAGGTTTCCAAGCTTGGGTGTACCAGGATCCATAACAGCGCAGGACTTAAAGGATCTGCTGCTAATGTCTGGGTTTCAGATCCTTCACGACATGTTCAGAGGTCTGGTGGAGTCCATGTCTCCCTATATTAGCACGAGGGAGGCCTCCACGGTGCTAAGCAGGGGGTTTAATACTGTGGCTGTCTGACATGTTGTTATACCCCGTATATTAATACCTGACGCATCGTTCTTCTGTGATTAATAATCAGGAGATTAAGGTCCCAAGCTGTGTCGAGGACTGGGGAGATGGTGGGCCCACGTCTCCCAGTCAATGCTGATGAATGTCCCCTGCGGGGAGATGGGACAGTGTCTCCCCCCCCTCTCCGGAGGAGATGGAGCTGTGTATTCAGCCCTGCTTAATTCTGTCGGGGGAAGATGGCCCGCTGACCAGGGGTGTATGTCATTGAACGGACCTAGCGCTCCCCGCGTCAAACCCAAAGACTTTTATTTCCATGGCGAAAACCCCAAAAGACATAGACATTTGCTTTGGGGAAGACCTTCTGTCCATTTATATTGTGTGGGTTTAAATGTATTGTTGTCGCTGAACCCCTTGCTCAGAGACTGTGGACTGTATTAACCCCTCGCTCCTCTGCTATTCCCCTCAGTTAAGCTATTTGTCTGTTAGTGTTTTAAAGGGGTGTTTTTGTGACTCCACCCCCCTATATCAGCTCGTAATCAAAATGCCTTTAAGCCTGTCCCTTATGCACTGTGTTATCCGACCACCAGGGTTAGCCTGGGATTGAAAGCATGAGCTGGGTTTGAAACCCCAATCACAATCCAAGGAGCTAGAAGGGCCAACCAATCCCATTCCTGGAATGCACCTCATTGCCTGTAATGGAGCCATCTGCAGAAACTTCAAACGTCTGCGCCCCGAAAACTAACTGCTCCAGCGGGGTGATTTTTCAAAGTTGGGGTGATCCTCATGCGAGCTACCGTTGTGGTGATTTTCAGGAGGGAGCTCCATTGGGAACCCACTTTGCTGAGCCTTTCTTGACCCCAGGAGCTTAAGCAGCACTGACCATGCGGCATCCAAGGGGGATATCTACTATATGCTGCCATTCGTGCCCCTACCCCCAGATCTGGGCGCTTTTTGGACTGGATTGCCGCTGCTCCCCTGGAATCTCCCCCAAACAAGGACCTGTGCTATGTATGACTGCAGTTACAGTATTTATAAGTCGACACCAAATACCGTAGCACTGTACAATGGAAGAGACAGGATAACCAATATACATGCAAGTTAAACACATAAAACAGTACCAAAGAAGCCCCTTGCTCAAGAGCTTGCACTCTGAGAGGACCAGATGGGGAATAACTGAATGACGGTGCCGTAATGTCTGGGGGGGGCGGGAATGTTAATGGTTATCTGATTCTGACCCAAATAAAAGCCGGCCATGTGAAATGGCCAGTGTGTATCCTGTAATGAACATACAGCCTGCCTGGTGTCTCTTTCAGCTACGCTACAGCTATAATCACCGTCAGAAGGCACAGAGCGGCATTCTGGAAATTAGGCTTGCACCGATACTAGTATCGGTATCGGGACCGATACTGGGTACTGCAGGAGTACTTGGTACTCGTGAAGTACCCCCGATATTTTTCCCGATACCGGAAGCCGGCATTGAGCCGGCTTGCCGGCATCCGAGGGGCTGCGGCGGCTGTCCGAATGCTCTATCGGCATTCGAACAGCCGCCCCTGGAGCTCTCTGCAATACTTACCTTCCTGGGCGCCGCCGGGAATGTCTCCGCGCGTGCGCTCGTTGGAAGGACACCAGCCGCGACCACGTGGGACCATGTGATCCCGGCTGGGGTCCTTCCAACGAGCGCGCGTGCGGAAACTTTCCCGGCGGCGCCCAGGAAGGTAAGTATGAACACAGTGAGCAGCTGCAGGGCCTGTCCGAATGCCGATAGGCCCTGCAGCTGCTCTCCGCGATGATACTTACCTTCCTGAGCAACGCCGGGAAAGTTTCCCCGCGTGCACTCGTTGGAAGGACCCCAGCCGTGATCACATGGTCCCACGTGGTCGCGGCTGGGGTCCTTCCAACGAGCGCACGTGTGGAGACATTCCCGGAGGCGCCCAGGAAGGTAAGTATCATCGGGGGGTGGGGCATACCCATGTGTGAGCTGTGGGGGCATATCCATGAGCTGGGGGGCATACCCATGAGCTGGGGGGCATACCCATGTGTGAGCTGTGGGGGCATATCCATAAACTGGGGGGCAATATCCATGTGTGAGCTGGGGGGCATATCCATGTGTGAGCTGGGGGGGCATATCCATGTGTGAGCTGGGGGCATATCCATGTGTGAGCTGGGGCAAATCCATGTGTGAGCTGGGGCAAATCCATGTGTGAGCTGCGGCAAATCCATGTGTGAGCTGGGGCATATCCATGTGTGACAAATCCATGTGTGAGCTGGGGCAAATCCATGTGTGAGCTGGGGCATATCCATGTGTGAGCTGGGGCATATCCATGTGTGAGCTGGGGCATATCCATGTGTGAGCTGGGGGGCATATCCATGTGTGAGCTGGGGGGGCATATCCATGTGTGAGCTGGGGGGCATATCCATGTGTGAGCTGGGGGGCATATCCATGTGTGAGCTGGGGGGGCATATCCATGTGTGAGCTGGGGGGGCATATCCATGTGTGAGCTGGGGGGGCATATCCATGTGTGAGCTGGGGCAAATCCATGTGTGAGCTGGGGCAAATCCATGTGTGAGCTGGGGCAAATCCATGTGTGAGCTGGGGCAAATCCATGTGTGAGCTGGGGCATATCCATGTGTGACAAATCCATGTGTGAGCTGGGGCATATCCATGTGTGAGCTGGGGCATATCCATGTGTGAGCTGGGGCATATCCATGTGTGAGCTGGGGCATATCCATGTGTGAGCTGGGGCATATCCATGTGTGAGCTGGGGCATATCCATGTGTGAGCTGGGGCATATCCATGTGTGAGCTGGGGGCATATCCATGAGCTGGGGGCATTTTTATATGGTCTGTTCTTATTGGAAAGTGTCACATGACATTAAAGAAAAGTATCGGTACTCGGTATCGGTGAGTACTTTTAAAAAGTATCGGTACTCGGTCTTAAAAAAGTGGTATCGGTGCATCCCTACTGGAAATGCAAAGAGGCTCCAAGGCAAGGGTTCAGAACAAGCGGGTCTGGAGCTGCGGACCAGGTTGCTCGAGGCACTGAGTTCCGAGCAACTCAGAGGCCAGGCTGATCCTGGTAAGGGGGTGTCTGGAGAGCCAGGACAGACAGGAAGGGACTGCATCCCGTCACATGGATGGTAGCGGTGGGATAGAGGCTCTTCAACACTAAGACACCCCGAGATGACAAACTACGCAGCCTGCAAGCGGGACACCCTGAGAGACCTGCTGGAGAGCCGAGGAGGGATCGCTGGATCCAAGGGCAAGGATGAGATAATCAGCGAGCTGACCAAAATGGACCAAAGACCCCGGTCGACTGAGGAGCTTCTCCAGCAGAGGGACCGGCGACGAATGGCCCTGTATGGGAGAGATACGTCCAAGGAAGCCATTAGTCAGGCCATCTCGGACATAATGCTGCAGGATGCCCAGCAGGAAAGAGAGCTGGAGCGTCAGGAAATAGAGCTGGATCGCCAATAGAGGGAGCGTGAGCGGCAGCACGAACTCCGGCTGGCTGGGAGGCGAGGTAGGATGAGGCAGTCTGAGGTCCCAGAGCCTCTAGACTGGGACAATGATTTGGTGCCTACCAAAGTGCAGACCATGGCGCAGCATGCCTCTGGCCTCTACTGTCAAGAGCAAGAGGATTACTGGCAGACGATGGTGGATGAGACAGCGGTCTCCACCAGTGTGACCCAGCAGGATGGCTGGGCACTTTCAGAGGACTGCCTCGGGACAGTGGGCGTAACGGAAGTCCCCACTGGAGAGTAGTGGGGATGTGGGGCAGATGGCCCAGTTTTGCCCCAATGTGCTCCCAGCCACGGATGGCTGAGGGAGCTTGAAGGCCTAGATATGGCGGTGGCAGAGGCCTGGAACTGTCTGGCAGAAGGAGCAGACAGTCTGGATGGGGCAGAGGAACCAGAGGAAGTTGAAATAGAGGTGCTCCTACGTTTTCCTGTATTGCCCGCTATGGGAGAATTTGCGTTGTGGCACCAAGCACTGCAGGTGCTAAATTGCCAGGATGAGCCTGGGGCTGCCCATGCCATGCCTGAGCAACGACGGACGGGTCCGGGTGGCCCTTTCCATCTCCCTCGCGAGTGGAGTATGCCTTCCCCTGTCCCCTTCAGCGGACACTACCCCAGTGTCCATCCCCCCAGCAGCAAGCCCTTTTCCCAGGAGGGGGTACGAGCACTGTGGTGTACCCACAACGGCCCGGGCGAACGGGAGGGGCCCGCAATGCTCTATTAAGGCTGGTTGTTTCCCCGAGCCAGGACAGCTGGAGAAGAGGGGGGGGGGCTCGCCTCCTCCCAACAGACTATGGTCCAAGGTATGTAATATTGCGCCAACGACCCCTAGTCAACCCGTTGGGGTCCAACCGTGGCCGTCGGACTCCTTTGAGAAGGGGAGATGTCATGGAACTGACATAACGCTCCCCGCGTCAAACCCAAAGACTGTTATTTCCATGGCGAAAACCCCCAAAAAAAGACATTTGCTTTGGGGAAGACCTTCTGTCTGTGACGGAATGTAGTGTCCGCCTGCGGTCCTGCTCCTATCTGACCCCCTTGATGGCGTCCGGCCCGACTACTGAGTGGCTCGGCACTCAGCGTCTCGAGCAGCCTGATCTACCGACCTCTTGTTGGTGTGGAGGTGGCTGCTGGGCTCACTTGAGGCTCCTTTTCCTGGGATAGATGTGATGTAGAAGGCCGCTGAGTGCCTTCTAGGTGCAATGTGATATTCCCTGAAAGAACTCACCAGACGAAGCTGTATGACTTCAAAACAGAAACTGATTTATTAAAAGGTTTGGGCAGATCCTTTTATACACACAACACAAAGACATGTCCAGACTTGAATGCCCTCAGACATGTCCAGACTTGAATGCCCTCAGACATAGAAACATAGAAAAATGTCGGCAGATAAGAACCTTTCGGCCCATCTAGTCTGCCCAATTACATGGATACTTTACCTGGATTTATCTTTTGTTTAGGATAGCCTTATGCCTATCCCATGCTTGCTTAAATTCAATTACTGTTTTGGCCTCTACCACTTCTACTGGAAGACTGTTCCATGTATCCACAACCCTCTCAATAAAATAATGCTTCCTGATGTTACTTTTAAACCTTTGCCTCTCTAATCTAAGACTATGTCCTCTTGTTTTGCTATTTTGTTTCCTTTTAAATATACTCCCTTCCTCTACCTTGTGGATTCCCTTTACGTATTTAAATGTTTCTATCATATCTCCTCTGTCTCGTCTTTTTTCCAAGCTGTACATGTTAAGATCATTAAGCCTTTCCTGGTAACTTTTCTCCTTCAAGCCGTACACCATTTTAGTAGCCCTTCTCTGAACTCTCTCTAAGAGGTCTATATCCTTCTGGAGATACGGTCTCCAGTACTGCACACAGTACTCCAAGTGAGGTCTCACCAGTGCTCTGTACAGTGGCATGAGCACTTCCCTTTTCCTACTGCTAATACCTCTCCCTACACAACCAAGCATTCTGCTAGCATTTCCTGCTGCTCTATTACATTGACTACTTACCCTTAGATCCTCTGAAATAATGACCCCTAAATCCCTTTCCTCAGATGTTGAGGTTAGGACTGTATCAAATATTCTATATTCAGCCCTTGGGTTTTTACGTCCCAGGTGCATTATCTTGCACTTATCCACATTAAAACTCAATTGCCACAACTCCGACCATTTTTTTAGTTTACCTAAATCATTTGTCATTTGGCTGATCCCTCCAGGAACGTCAACCCTGTTGCAAATCTTTGTGTCATCAGCAAAAAGACATACTTTTCCATTAATACCTTCTGCAATATCACTAATAAAAATATTAAAGAGAATGGGTCCAAGTACTGACCCCTGAGGTACCCCACTGGTAACAAGACCTTGCGCCGAATAAACTCCATTTACCACAACCCTCTGTTGTCGGTCACTCAGCCACTGCCTAATCCAGTCAACAATATTGGAATCCAAGCTCAAAGATTGCAATTTATTGATAAGCCTTCTATGCGGAACAGTATCAAAAGCCTTACTGAAATCTAAATAAGCAATGTCTACTGCACCACCTGTGTCTATTATTTTTGTTACCCAATCAAAAAAATCAATAAGATTAGTTTGGCATGATCTCCCTGAGGTAAACCCATGTTGTTTCTGATCCTGTAATCTATGTGTTTTTAGATGTTCAACAATCCTTTCCTTTAACATGGTTTCCATTAATTTCCCCACTACTGACGTAAGACTAACTGGCCTATAGTTCCCTGATTCCTCCCTACTACCCTTCTTGTAAATGGGCACAACATTTGCTAATTTCCAGTCTTCTGGGACGACTCCCGTTAGCAAGGATTGGTTAAATAAATCTGTTAATGGTTTTGCTATTACATCACTGAGCTCTTTTAATAATTTAGGGTGGATCCCATCAGGCCCCATTGACTTATTTGTCTTTAGACAGCTGCTGTAGAACCTCCTCCTCTGTAAACTGATATGTAAATGTCTTAGTGTTCTCTCCTAACTGAGGTCCCTTTCCTTCCTTTTCTTCTGCAAAGACTGAACAAAAATATTCATTGAGGCAGTCAGCGAGACTTTTATCCTCTTCTACATACCTTCCTTTTTTTGATCTAACTAATCCTTGTTTTACTTTTCTTTTCTCGTTTATGTATCTAAAAAATGTTTTGTCCCCCTTTTTTACTGACTGAGCTATTTTCTCTTCTGCGTGTGCTTTGGAAGCTCTTATAAATTGCTTTGCCTCTTTCTGCCTAATTTTATAGGTTTGCCTATCTTCTTCACTCTGAGTTGTTTTATAATTATTGAATGCTGTCTTTTTGTTCTTCACTATTTTGGCCACTTCTGCAGAGTACCACAGTGGTTTCTTCCCTTTTTTGTTTTTGCCAACAAGCTGAATGCAATTTCCTGTGGCCTTCAATAATGCTTCCTTTAAATAATCCCATTTCTCCTGGACTCCCTTTAAACTCCTCCAGTCTGATAATGACTCCTTCACACAAAATCTCATTTTAGAAAAATCTGTTTTTTTAAAGTCTAAAACTTTCGTTCTTGTGTGGTGCGGCTCCATCCCTGTTGTTATATTAAACCATACTGACTGGTGATCACTAGATCCCAAATTTTCACCTACAACAACGTCCGATACCAAACCTCCATTTGTGAGTATTAAATCCAATATGGCCTCTTTACGGGTCGGCTCCTCAACTACTTGTGTTAGAGATAATCCCAGTAGGGAGTTTAGAATATTTGTACTCCTGGTGCACCCAGCTGTTTTGCTTTTCCAGTTCACATCAGGAAGATTAAAGTCCCCCATAATAATAACCTCCCCCTTCATTGCCATTTTGGCTATTTCCTCAACCAGCAGATTATCTAGTTCTTCTGCTTGTCCAGGGGGTCTATAGATCACACCTACACGAGCTACTGTATGATTGCCAAATGTTAGCGTAACCCAAACTGACTCTATGTTCACCTCGCTCACTTTTATTTGGTTCGTTTTTATGTTGTTTTTCACATACAGGGCCACTCCTCCTCCTTTCCTACCTTCTCTGTCTTTTCTATATAAAGAGTACCCCGGTATTGTTATGTCCCAGTTATTTTTCTCACTGAACCATGTCTCAGTAACCGCCACTAAATCTACTTTTTCAGCTGCCATCATTGCCTCTAGTTCATTGATTTTATTGACTAAACTGCGAGCATTTGTAGACACGACTCTGAGCTTGTCATTTTTTACCTCGCATGTTGCTTGCACCCTCCGATTTAGTTTTGGGGGACAATCGGGCAGATTGTTTTTTACCCTTTTGTCCCCCCCTCCTAGTTTAAATATTTCTTTGCGAAACCTTTGAACTTCTCACTGAGAACATATGTTCCCCTATGAGTAAGATGCAAACCATCTTTTTTATACAGTTCCTTTCTGCTCCAATTAGAGCTATCATGGGACACAAAGCCAAATCCTTGCTCCCGACACCATTCCCGAAGCCACAAATTGAATTCCCTATTGCGCATCTGCCTATCTTGAATGTTATGCACAGGCAAAACTTCAGAGAATGACACAGTGGACGCAATCTGCTGTATTTCACCTCCAAGAATACAAAAATCTTCCTTAATCTCAGAAACCTCATTGCTAGCCAAGTCATTTGTCCCTAGATGGACTAGAACGTCCACTTCCCCTTGTTGCTTTGCTTGTTTGACAATATTGAGAATACGTCTCTTGTCTCTATGAGCAGTAGCCCCAGGAAGACATCTCACCAAACCACTACTCTCCAGCTCAACACCTCTTATTGTAGAATCACCCAGCAACAATTGCCTTTTATCAAGTCCCACCTTTTCATTTTTGTCCTTGGTTGCAGTGCTGCATACCTTAGGCATAGTGGATGGTGGTTCCTCAACTATGGTGTCTGAGCCTACATCCATCTTACCACTACACTCTGAAAGTGCCTCAAAAGAATTAAGAAGAGCCACAGATTGTGGGACATGCCTTCTATCCACAACTCTAAGTCTACCAGATCCTACAGTAGTCCATCTGCCGCTCCTAGGAGGCCTCTGTGGCAGTGGCTTAGTAACAGTCATAGCCTGAGTTTCTCTAACAGATAATTTACAAATCTCAGACTTCAAACAGGCAATTTCCGGCTGCAATAAAGAGAGCTGCCTACATATCAGGCACACTCCAAACCTCCAAAAATTGGATCTAAAAACAAATGCATGACAGCTCTTACACTGGACCAAGCCTGCCATTATAAAAGAATGGATTTAAAACCAGCAAATCTTACCTTTTTGTAGGTTTTCTACCTCCTGTCTAACCTCAGACTACCTCCAGAGTATCTCCAGAAGATCTCCTGTAAGTGCTCACTTTGAAGACTTCACTTAGAAGGCTTCCCAAGCTCAATTAGACCAAGCTCATATCCCCAACCTTTATATATTCACCTAAGTACACCTCCCCCAGCAAGGAGTGGACAAGCTAAACCTGAAGCAAATACCACCCAATTGATTCCAATTGTATGCTAATCAGTATGAAAAGGAGTCACCAGCCTAACCTAATTTACTCACCAGACCTAACTTAAAACCTTAAGATGAATAGAAAAGATCTGTTTGAAACAAAAATCAAAATCACTCACCAGACTCAGACATGTCCAGACTTGAATGCCCTCAGACATGTCCAGACTTGAATGCCCTCAGACATGTCCAGACTTGAATGCCCTCAGACATGTCCAGACTTGAATGCCCTCAGACATGTCCAGACTTGAATGCCCTCAGACATGTCCAGACTTGAATGCCCTCAGACATGTCCAGACTTGAATGCCCTCAGACATGTCCAGACTTGAATGAGACAATCGGATTTGCATACAATTGAATTTCAACACAGCCTTTCAATCCTAGCAACCAAGGGAAAATATATACATTTAAATGCATCACACAATTTCACATCTGCATCCTAATAAAAACGACATCTAGAAATGAAATAAAATGTCCATACACTTAAACGCACAACCGAAATATAAAAGGAAAAAATGATCTTTAAAACTGAGTTTTTAGTCACGCGGCTCGCTGGAAGGAGCGCTCAGGTCCATTCCGTGACATTTCTCCCCCCCAATAAAGTCCGACGGACACGGTTGGACCCACACGGGTCGACTCGGGGAAGTCGGAGCAGTCTCTGTGGCCCATAGTCTGTGGGTAGGAGGCGAGCCACCAGGCTTCTCACCAGGCTTCTCCACTTGTCCTCGTAAACTAACCCGCTGTCCGAGGGGTGCCCCAGTGCTGGGCGCCCCGTTGGGGCAGTTGGTGGCAGGTATCCCCTCCTGGGGAAGGGTTCGGTCGTCGGGGAGGGGTACCGCCTGTACCACCTCCGGGGGTATCACGCACCCGGGAAAAACGCGGGCCACTTGCACGCGTCCGAGCGCTCTGGTCAGCTGCTGGAAAAAGTAGTGGCTGTAGGAGGCCTCCGGGCCAAAGTGTTGGAACAGTGGGCAGAGTTGACAATGGCTCTGCCCCGTAGCCAGCGCTTCTGCTGGAGAAGGGTCTCTGGGCGGGAGGATGGCTTCCTCCCTCTGAAGGGAAACCAAGTGCTGCGGGCAAGTCAACCCCGGGGTATCAGCCATCGGCTCCTCGGGGTAGGCGGTGGAGAGCGGGCAGAGGCCAGCGGCGCAAGCCCCGTGGCCAGCTCTTCTGCTGGGTAGGGATCTCCTTGTGGGCGGAGGGCATCTTCCATAATGAAGGGGGCCAGGGGGGGTGTGGAAACAAGCCCAGGGGGATCCTCAGGGGGATCCGGGGAAACAAGCAAGGGCTGCGGGCAAAGCAGCCCGGGTAGATCATCCATCTGCGCCTCGGGCAGGCTGTAGAGGGTGGGCAGAGGCCAGCGGCGCTCTGCCCTGGGGCCAGCTCTTCTGCTGGGAAAGCGGGTGCGAGACCAAAATCCAGCGGGGTTGAAGGGGTCAGCGGCTGCGGGATAAGCAGCCCGGGGGAATCATCTTCCTGCTCCTCGGGGCAGGATGGGGCGGGTGGGCAGAGGCCAGCGGCGCTCTGCCCCATTGCCAGCGCTTCTGCTGGGTATGGGTCGCTTTGCGGGAGGATGGCTTCTTCCATCTCCAGGGGGATCAAAGGTTGTGGGCAAACCAGCCCGGGGGGAACATCTGTCTGCTCCTCGTGGCAGACTGTGGAGAGTGGGCAGAGGCCAGCGGCGCTCTGCCCGGCTGCCAGTATTTTCGTTGGGGAAATTGCCACTGGCGCCGGGTCTTCTCGGGGGAGCATGGGGTCCTCCATCTCCGGGGAAATCAAGGGCTGGGGAAAGACAAGCCCGGGGGGGAACATCTGTCTGCTCCTCGTGGCAGAATGGGGGAGGTGGGCAGAGGCCAGCGGTGCTCTGCCCCGTTGCCAGAGCTTCTGCTGGGTACGCGACGGGGAACCCTATCTCAGGCTCCAATTCCTCCGCCGACCAGTCCCAGGCCATGGGACTCGAGCCTAACTGTGGGGCTCCGTTAAACAGTTGCTTGTAGGCCTTCTCAAGCTCGCATTCCTGTCGGGCCAGTAGCTCCAGTTCATCGAGGTCCACCTCGTCCCAGTCGGCTGGGCCCTCCATCCGAAGATCCATGATCTGATCCAGACGCCACTCCGTATCTTCTCCAAACTCAGGGTCGTTGGCCATCCTCTCATACAGTGGCCCTGTGCCGCCATAGTCGAGGCCTACGGTGGGCATGGCGTGGGTTGTGCTGGGCATCAGTGGGACCATCAGCCACTGGAAGGCCCGGTAGCTGGCATCCAGTGCAATCTCTCGTTGCACCAAGTGGTGGAGTTCTGCCTCCCACCACTGAGGGTCGTCCTTCCAGGAAGGCCTCTCGGGCCCTATCCTGCGCCTGGTAGATGGCCGATTCGGAGGGGATCTCGGTACCTTGGTGGTACTGTCCATGTACCAGAGCCTCGTACCAGAGGCCTCGGCGGATCTCATCCCGCCGTTCGAACTCCAGGCGGTCTGTTGTGGATCCAGGCTAGAGCTTGCTGCTCTCCTGCAGTCTTCTCTGGAACTCCGCTTTCGCCTTCTTAATGGTGCAGATATCATTGTCGAGCCAGTCACTGGGGGGTGTAGCTTCCTTGACGGAAATTCCAGGCAAGCTGTAAATCTCCTCCCAAGTATCGCTGGGGAGTGCGGGTTCTGCCCATGAAGCTCCAGACAAGCTGTAAGTCCCCATAAAAGGATCGCTGGGGGGTGTAGAGTCCCTGGACGAAGCTCCAGGCGGGCTGTCAACCTCAACCCAGGGCTCTACGGGGTAGGTTTCAGGGGCGGGGTATTCTGTCCATGTCGCTTGGAGCTCGGCCAACCGCTGCTGGTGTTGGCGCTCCTTTTCTCGCTCCTCACCTTCTTGGAGGACCGTCATGAGTTGTACAACGGCGGCTTCGGAGGGGGTGGTGCCGCGTATCTCTAATATTGCTCGAGCTTTCTTTCGGAGGGGATCTTCAGTGGCCGGAGTCGGGGTTCCCCTCATTTGCTGGTCCATCCTTGTAAGCTCCTTGACCAGGGCTTTCTTGTTTTTGGTGCCGGCGATTCCTCCACGCAGGTCTTGAAGGGTGCTTCTTTTGCAAGTTGCGTAGTCTGCCATGCTGTGTTTTCTGGGGGTTCAGAGAGCTATCCCACCGCTGTCACCAATGTGACGGAATGGAGTGACCGCCTGCGGTCCTGCTCCTATCTGCCCCCCTTGATGGCGTCAGGCCCGACTACCGAGTGGCTCGGCACTCGGCGTCTCGAGCAGCCTGATCTACCGACCTCTTGTTGGTGTGGAGGTGGCTGCTGGGCTCACTTGAGGCTCCTTTTCCTGGGATAGACGTGATGTGGAAGGCCGCTGAGTGCCTTCTAGGTGCAATGTGATATTCCCTGGAAGAACTCACCAGACGAAGCTGTATGACTTCAAAACAGAGACGGATTTATTATGGGTTTGGGCAGATCCTTTTATACACACAACACAAAGACATGTCCAAACTTGAATGCCCTCAGACATGTCCAGACTTGAATGCCCTCAGACATGTCCAGACTTGAATGCCCTCAGACATGTCCAGACTTGAATGCCCTCAGACATGTCCAGACTTGAATGAGACAATCGGATTTGCATACAATTGAATTTCAACACAGCTTATCAATCCTAGCAACAACCAAGGGAAAATATATACATTTAAATGCATCACACAATTTCACATCTGCATCCTAATAAAAACCCCTACCAGTAAAACCACATCTAGAAATGAAATAAAATGTCCATACACTTAAACGCACAACCGAAATATAAAACGGAAAAAATGATCTTTAAAACTGTCTGAGTTTTTAGTCACGCGGCTCGCTGGAAGGAGCGCTCAGGTCCATTCCGTGACACTGTCCATTTATATTGTGTGGGTTTAAGTGTATTGTTGTCGCGGAACCCCTTGCTCAGAGACTGTGGACTGTATTAACCCCTCGCTCCTCTGCTATTCCCCTCAGTTAAGCTATTTGTCTCTTAGTGTTTTAAAGGGGTGTTTTGTGACCCCCCCTATCAGCACGTAATCAAAATGCCTGTAAGCCTGTCCCTTATACTCACTGTGTTATCTGACACCAGGGTTAACCTGGGATTGAAAGCATGAGCTGGGTTTGAAACCCCAACCAATCACCATCCAAGGAGCTAGAAGGACCAACCAATCCCATTCCTGGAATGCACCTCATTGACTGTAATGGAGCCATCTGCAGAAACTTCAAAAAACTAACTGCTCCAGCTGGGTGATTTTTCAAACGTGGGGTGATCCTCATGCGAGCTACCGTTGTGGTGATTTTCAGGAGGGAGCTCCATTGGGAACCCACTTTGCTGAGCCTTTCATGACCCCAGGAGCTTAAGCAGCCCTGACCATGCGACATCCAAAGGGGATATCTACTATATGCTGCCATTCGTGCCCCTACCCCCATTCTGGAAATGCAAAGAGGCTCCAAGGCAGGAGTTCAAAGCAAGCGGGTCTGGAGCTGCGGATCAGGCTGCTCGAGGCACTCAGAGGCCGGGCTGATCCTGGTAAGGGTGTCTGGAGAGCCAGGACAGACGGGAAGAGACGGCACCCCATCACAGTGTTCTGTGTCAGATGCTTCCCACATTGAGGGACTGCCGGGGGAGATGGCCCCAAATTTGAGGGCGAGACCGGATGCTATACCACTGGATACAGCGCCGCCACCATCGGATGACCCTGCTGAGCTAAGCCTGTCGACTACCTGCAGCTTACATGTCAGGGCAGTGCCTGATGGGTGTGAAGCACCACCTGATGCTGCAGACCGGTGCCCGGTGAAGCCGTTGACCCCCTGCCTGTACGTATTGGAAGATGACTTCCCAGTACCAACTGTCGGGGATCAGGTGGATATTTATGACGGAACGAAACCCGGAGCCAGGGCCTTGAAATTTTCAACACCGATCATTAATACACCGCAGGAGGCGATCCCGGTGTGGTTTGTTGGTGGGGTGCTGACACCTGACAGGGTTAGCAGAGGAGCGACAGATCCAGCGCAGTCTACCATGACCCCCCCTGAGCCATCGGCACTAGGAAAACAGCGAAAAAGTTTCTAAGCCAGGGGTCTCAAACTCAAATTACCTGAGGGCCACAGGACAAGTTTTCATATCCCATGGGGGCCGCATGCAAAATTTCAAAAACAACATTATAGTATATACACGTGTGTGTGTGTGTTGGTGTGTGTGTGTGTGTGTTGACAGCTTAATGCCAGATGCCTGGCAGTGTTCGCTCGGCACTAGATGAGCCAAGTCTGCTTTAAGTGAGTTCGCAGTTGAAACCCTAACAGCCTAGAGATGGGGATCAGTTAGCCGAGACCTGGTTCTAGATTTGTTAACGTTCATAGCTGAGAATAATTCTTCACACAGGTATGTACTTCCAAATAAACACGTTACACGTTTGGACAGCTCCGGAGAGGTAGCTGGTAACTCAAAAACTGAGCTATCGTTTCTGGGTTTCCCTGTGCATCTCTGAACTTAGCTTTGAGGTCAGTGCTGCATTGCAGATCTAGAAGTTCTGGTGCTCTAAGTGTGTGGTGTATCTAAGGGCGTCACAGAGCTCCATAGTAATGTGCAGTGTTTATAAGGGTATCACAGAGCTCCACAGTAATGTGCAGTATGTATGAGGGCATCACAGCAGTCCACAGTAATGTGCAGTGTGCATGAGGGCGTCAGAGCTCCACAGTAATGTGCAGTGTGCATGAGGGCGTCAGAGCTCCACAGTAATGTGCAGTGTGCTAGAGGGAGTCACAGAGCTCCACAGTAATGTGCGGTGTGCTAGAGGGAGTCACAGAGCTCCACAGTAATGTGCGGTGTGCATGACGGAGTCAAAGAGCTCCACAGTAATGTGCGGTGTGCATGAAGGCGTCAGAGCTCCACAGTTATGTGCGGTGTATATGAGAGCGGCAGAGTAATATTTTTGTTTTTACTTTTTTTAATTAAATTGTTTAAAAAAAAAAATTTGAGAAAGTATTTTTACCAGGAAGGATACATTGAGATTTCTCTTGTTTTCAGGAAGGATACATTGAGATTTCTCTGGTTTTCAGGAAGGACACATTGAGATTTCTCTCGTTTTCAGGAAGGACACATTGAGATTTCTCTGGTTTTCAAGAAGGACACATTGAGATTTCTCTGGTTTTCAGGAAGGATACATTGAGATTTCTCTGGTTTTCAGGAAGGATACATTGAGATTTCTCTGGTTTTCCAGGAAGGATACATTGAGATTTCTCTGGTTTTCAGGAAGGATACATTGAGATTTCTCTGGTTTTCCAGGAAGGATACATTGAGATTTCTCTGGTTTTCAGTATGTCCTGGGTGGCGAGTCTGTACCGTTAGGTGTCTCACCCACGCACACTTACTGGATTTACAGCAAATCGTCTTTTTATTTATCTTTCTGAACATATTTTTGGTATTTTTCTGACAATTTTGGATTCCCATGTTTTTACGAAGCGTTTTTATTTTAGTCTGTAGCAGACCTTTTTATTATTTCCTCACATTTCCATGCATTTTTATGATTTTAAACACCTTTTGAAGAATAGCAGTTCAGTTTTTTTTACGCGTTCAGCGGATAGCTTGGTGGCGTTCAGCGGATAGCTTGGTGGCGTTCAGCGGATAGCTTGGTGGCGTTCAGCGGATAGCTTGGTGGCGTTCAGCGGATAGCTTGGTGGCGTTCAGCGGATAGCTTGGTGGCGTTCAGCGGATAGCTTGGTGGCGTTCAGCGGATAGCTTGGTGGCGTTCAGCGGTTAGCTTGGTGGCGTTCAGCGGTTAGCTTGGTGGCGTTCAGCGGTTAGCTTGGTGGCGTTCAGCGGTTAGCTTGGTGGCGTTCAGCGGTTAGCTTGGTGGCGTTCAGCGTTAGCTTGGTGGCGTTCAGCGGTTAGCTTGGTGGCGTTCAGCGGTTAGCTTGGTGGCGTTCAGCGGTTAGCTTGGTGGCGTTCAGCGGTTAGCTTGGTGGCGTTCAGCGGTTAGCTTGGTGGCGTTCAGCGGTTAGCTTGGTGGCGTTCAGCGGTTAGCTTGGTGGCGTTCAGCGGTTAGCTTGGTGGCGTTCAGCGGTTAGCTTGGTGGCGTTCAGCGGTTAGCTTGGTGGCGTTCAGCGGTTAGCTTGGTGGCGTTCAGCGGTTAGCTTGGTGGCGTTCAGCAGTTAGCTTGGTGGCGTTCAGCAGTTAGCTTGGTGGCGTTCAGCAGTTAGCTTGGTGGCGTTCAGCAGTTAGCTTGGTGGCGTTCAGCGGATAGCTTGGTGGCGTTCAGCGGATAGCTTGGTGGCGTTCAGCAGTTAGCTTGGTGGCGTTCAGTGGATAGCTTGGTGGCGTTCAGCGGATAGCTTGGTGGCGTTCAGCGGATAGCTTGGTGGCGTTCAGCGGTTAGCTTGGTGGCGTTCAGCAGTTAGCTTGGTGGCGTTCAGCGGATAGCTTGGTGGCGTTCAGCGGATAGCTTGGTGGCGTTCAGCAGTTAGCTTGGTGGCGTTCAGCGGATAGCTTGGTGGCGTTCAGCGCATGGTCTGAGGATTTTGGCGGCTCAGCGCACTTTGGGAAAATTGAAATGAATTTGTGGAAGCGCACAGAACGAGAGAGCAGCAAAGTGTCAGGGACATTTCGTGCTCTCTGAATAAGCCCTTTTGTGATGCTGGTTCTCAGTGCTGCGAGATGTTTAATTCTATTTATGGCACATCTTCCATAATGACCTTATACTTTAATTAAGACCAGTATGGGAGACGCGCTATAAATAGAATTAAACCACTCACAGCACTGTCTGATGACGAGCTGTATATTTAATCGCACATTTTTAAATTTATTTAATATTTTATTCATAGTAATAATTAAAAACTGTTTGCCCCTAACACTCCACTGAGGGGTTAAAACGGTTTTATCCCGGGTGAACCTGTGGAGGAATGATTTATTACCTGCAGGGTCAGAGAAAAACCTTCTTCTGCATCGGAATCCTAGACCCGTCAACAGAGCCGCGGAGCCGCAGAGCCGCGGAGCCGCAGAGCCACGGAGCCGCAGAGCCACGGAGCCGCAGAGCCACGGAGCCGCAGAGCCACGGAGCCGCTCACGTGAAAGACTCGGCCTTCGCTCATTAATTTATGTCCGAGCAGGATCTCTGACTCTCACTGAGCGCGGGGGCCACTTGTAACTGGTCTGAGGGCAACAAATGGCCCGCAGGCCGGTACTTTGAGACCCCTGCTCTAAGCGAATGGAGCACCTAGCCTGGTCCTACGTCATAACCCCTGCTTGATCGCCACGGCATGTGGGAGATGCGAACGAGCCCACCAACACTACGCACTTATGTGTCTGCTGTGACAGGAAGGATGGAATCGCTGTGCGGAGAGCTGCCTGTCGTGGCCCCGATTCCGCTACTGGACACGGGTTGAAGTGTCTTGCACTACATTACCCGGCGGGACAATCCTTCGTCCTCATTGTGGTCAGCTCTCCTCCAGGGAAATCTCTTCGATGTGCGCCCCCCTCCCTCTGTTTCTTCACCCGCAGAAGTTTTTTTTGTCCCCCCCCCCTGCTGAGATTACACCTTGGAACCTTCTCGCTGCCTCGACGTCATTGCTCCCCGGCTGGGGACGTTTGTTTCCTTGAGACGCTATGAGGGTGTGAGGGTGTGAGGGTGTGTGTGTGTCATATTACGGTTTATTTCTTTTTCTGAAAGTGTATTTTCACGCTACCCCCCCCTTCCCTCCCCCCTCTTGTTTACTATTATACGCTGAGCCCCCCCCCCTTTGGGGGATATTTATTATTTTTCACACATGGTACTTATGCCGTGGACGGCCCGGCGTGGCCCTTATGCCGTGGACGGCCCGGCGTGGCCCTTATGCCGTGGACGGCCCGGCGTGGCCCTTATGCCGTGGACGGCCCGGCGTGGCCCTTATGCCGTGGACGGCCCGGCGTGGCCCTTATGCCGTGGACGGCCCGGCGTGGCCCTTATGCCGTGGACGGCCCGGCGTGGCCCTTATGCGTGGACGGCCCGGCCTGGCCCTTATGCCGTGGACGGCCCGGCGTGGCCCTTATGCCGTGGACGGCCCGGCGTGGCCCTTATGCGTGGACGCCCGGCGTGGCCCTTATGCCGTGGACGGCCCGGCGTGGCCCTTATGCCGTGGACGGCCCGGCGTGGCCCTTATGCCGTGGACGGCCCGGCGTGGCCCTTATGCCGTGGACGGCCCGGCGTGGCCCTTATGCCGTGGACGGCCCGGCGTGCGGCCCTTATGCCGTGGACGGCCCGGCGTGGCCCTTATGCCGTGGACGGCCCGGCGTGGCCCTTATGCCGTGGACGGCCGGCGTGGCCCTTATGCCGTGGACGGCCCGGCGTGGCCCTTATGCCGTGGACGGCCCGGCGTGGCCCTTATGCCGTGGACGGCCCGGCGTGGCCCTTATGCCGTGGACGGCCCGGCGTAGCCCTTGCATTCATAGGTTTGATTATATGCTGACTTATTTACAAAATAAAATAAATAAATCAGGACGTGAAGGCCCCAAGAACAACCAAGACATGGAGCAAAACACCACCTTTTCTTTACAAGAGATTTATGTATAAAAAAAATAAACTCAATGTACAAATAATGAGGAAAAAAACCAAAAAACAGCAGCTTAAATTAAATGTCTGGAGGGGAGTGACCCCAAAACAAGCAGGGGCTCAAATACTCCCTGTTCACATTTCAAGACCCCCCCCCCCCATCTGTTCAATAAATTAATGGGAAATAAGAGGCGGCTGTGAGGGAAGCGACAAAGGAGACGGGATAAACAAAGGGGAGGCCCGGGGTGAGGATAAGGTAAAGAAGAAAGCCAGGAGGCATGGGACGAGAGAAGGAAAGGAGGCCAGGAGGCATGGGACGAGAGAAGGAAAGGAGGCCAGGAGGCATGGGACGAGAGAAGGAAAGGAGGCCAGGAGGCATGGGACGAGAGGAGGAAAGGAGGCCAGGAAGCATGGGACGAGAGGAGGAAAGGAGGCATGGGACGAGAGGAGGAAAGGAGGCATGGGACGAGAGGAGGAAAGGAGGCATGGGACGAGAGGAGGAAAGGAGGCATGGGCGAGAGAAGGAAAGGAGGCATGGGACGAGAGGAGGAAAGGAGGCAGGAGGCATGGGACGAGAGGAGGAAAGGAGGCCAGGAGGCATGGGACGAGAGAAGGAAAGGAGGCCAGGAGGCATGGGACGAGAGGAGGAAAGGAGGCCAGGAGGCATGGGACGAGAGAAGGAAAGGAGGCCAGGAGGCATGGGACGAGAGAAGGAAAGGAGGCCAGGAGGCATGGGACGAGAGGAGGAAAGGAGGCCAGGAGGCATGGGACGAGAGAAGGAAAGGAGGCCAGGAGGCATGGGACGAGAGAAGGAAGGAGGAGCCAGGAGGCATGGAACGAGAGAAGGAAAGGAGGCCAGGAGGCATGGGACGAGAGAAGGAAAGGAGGCCAGGAAGCATGGGACGAGAGGAGGAAAGGAGGCATGGGACGAGAGGAGGAAAGGAGGCCAGGAGGCATGGGACGAGAGGAGGAAAGGAGGCCAGGAGGCATGGGACGAGAGGAGGAAAGGAGGCCAGGAGGCATGGGACGAGAGGAGGAAAGGAGGCCAGGAGGCATGGGACGAAAGAAGAAATGGAGGCCTGGGACGAGACAAGAAAAGGAGGCCAAGAGAAGTGTAGGACAAGTGTTGGAAGAGATAAGAGAAAGAAGCAGAATCTGGTCAGAAGGGGGAGGTCGGATAAGTGTAAACCGATAAACCAGGAGAGTAGAAAAGGGGGTGTAACAGACTCCCCACTTCCCAACGTGGCACACATTTCCCCTGTCCGTGACCTTCAGCCTGTAAAGGCAGATACAGAGTTCATTCCACGCGCACCAGCAGGCTCCGTAGAACGGTTGCCCCCTTCTCCTTGGTCAACCACTCAATCTCAGAAGCTGGAATCCTGGCGTCCATGAGATCGACAGAAGCTGCAGAAGGAGGCCCCACCTTATAGGAGCCAGGACGTACGCACACCTGAAACGCAACCTGAGCGCCCAATACCCGCTGAGATCGAGGATCCCGGAACCTGAGGAGAGAGACATCGTCATTTACAGTCACAAAATGCACCAGCCACAGACACCTACAAAACACACACAAACACCATCAGCAACCCAGGCGCCTCCACAACACAGACATGTCCAGCCTCCACTATACAGACACGTCCCACCAACCGGGCACCTCCACTACACAGACACGTCCCGCCTCCGGGTTGCCTCCACTACACAGACACGTCCCGCCTCCGGGTTGCCTCCACTACACAGACACATTCCACACCCCAGGCTTCTCCACTACACAGACACGTCCCGCCTCCGGGTTGCCTCCCCTACACAGCCACGTCCCGCCTCCGGGTTGCCTCCCCTACACAGCCACGTCCCGCCTCCGGGTTGCCTCCCCTACACAGACACGTCCCGCCTCCGGGTTGCCTCCCCTACACAGACACGTCCCGCCTCCGGGTTGCCTCCCCTACACAGACACGTCCCGCCTCCGGGTTGCCTCCACTACACACACACGTCCCGCCTCCGGGTTGCCTCCCCTACACAAACACGTCCCGCCTCCGGGTTGCCTCCACTACACACATTCCACACCCCCAGGCTTCTCCACTACACAGACACGTCCTGCCTCCGGGTTGCCTCCCCTACACAGACACGTCCCGCCTCCGGGTTGCCTCCCCTACACACATTCCACACCCCAGGCTTCTCCACTACACAGACACGTCCCGCCTCCAGGTTGCCTCCCCTACACAGACACATCCCGCCTCCGGGTTGCCTCCCCTACACAGACACGTCCCGCCTCCGGGTTGCCTCCACTACACAGACACATTCCACACCCCAGGCTTCTCCACTACACAGACACGTCCCGCCTCCGGGTTGCCTCCACTACAGACACGTCCCGCCTCCGGGTTGCCTCCACTACAGACACGTTCCGCCTCCGGTTGCCTCCACTACAGACACGTCCCGCCTCCGGGTTGCCTCCACTACAGACACGTCCCGCCTCCGGGTTGCCTCCACTACAGACACGTCCCGCCTCCGGGTTGCCTCCACTACACAGACACATCCCGCCTCCGGGTTGCCTCCACTACACACATTCCACACCCCAGGCTTCTCCACTACACAGACACGTCCCGCCCCCGGGTTGCCTCCACTACACAGACACGTCGCGCCTCCGGGTTGCCTCCACTACACAGACAGGTCCCGCCTCCGGGTTGCCTCCACTACACAGACACATTCCACACCCCAGGCTTCTCCACTACACAGACACGTCCTGCCCCCGGGTTGCCTCCACTACACAGACACGTCGCGCCTCCGGGTTGCCTCCACTACACAGACACGTCCCGCCTCCGGGTTGCCTCCACTACACAGACACGTCCCGCCTCCGGGTTGCCTCCACTACACAGACAGGTCCCGCCTCCGGGTTGCCTCCACTACACAGACACATTCCACACCCCAGGCTTCTCCACTACACAGACACGTCCCGCCCCCGGGTTGCCTCCACTACACAGACACGTCCCGCCTCCGGTTGCCTCCACTACACAGACACGTCCCGCCTCCGGGTTGCCTCCACTACACAGACACATTCCACACCCCAGGCTTCTCCACTACACAGACACGTCCTGCCCCCGGGTTGCCTCCACTACACAGACACGTCGCGCCTCCGGGTTGCCTCCACTACACAAACATGTCCCGCCTCCGGGTTGCCTCCACTACACAGACACATTCCACACCCCAGGCTTCTCCACTACACAGACACGTCCCGCCTCCGGGTTGCCTCCACTACAGACACGTCCCGCCTCCGGGTTGCCTCCACTACAGACACGTCCCGCCTCCGGGTTGCCTCCACTACAGACACATCCCGCCTCCGGGTTGCCTCCACTACACAGACACGTCCCGCCTCCGGGTTGCCTCCACTACACACATTCCACACCCCAGGCTTCTCCACTACACAGACACGTCCCGCCCCCGGGTTGCCTCCACTACACAGACACGTCGCGCCTCCGGGTTGCCTCCACTACACAGACATGTCCCGCCTCCGGGTTGCCTCCACTACACAGACACGTCCCGCCTCCGGGTTGCCTCCACTACACAGACAGGTCCCGCCTCCGGGTTGCCTCCACTACACAGACACATTCCACACCCCAGGTTTCTCCACTACACAGACACGTCCCGCCCCCGGGTTGCCTCCACTACACAGACACGTCCCGCCTCCAGGTTGCCTCCACTACACAGACACATTCCACACCCCAGGCTTCTCCACTACACAGACACGTCCCACCCCCGGGTTGCCTCCACTACACAGACACGTCCCGCCTCCAGGTTGCCTCCACTACACAGACACGTCCCGCCCCCGGGTTGCCTCCACTACACAGACACGTCCCGCCTCCGGTTGCCTCCACTACACCGACAGGTCCCGCCTCCGGGTTGCCTCCACTACACAGACACATTCCACACCCCAGGCTTCTCCACTACACAGACACGTCCTGCCCCCGGGTTGCCTCCACTACACAGACACGTCGCGCCTCCGGGTTGCCTCCACTACACAGACATGTCCCGCCTCCGGGTTGCCTCCACTACACAGACACGTCCCGCCTCCACTACACAGACAGGTCCCGCCTCCGGGTTGCCTCCACTACACAGACACATTCCACACCCCAGGCTTCTCCACTACACAGACACGTCCCGCCCCCGGGTTGCCTCCACTACACAGACACGTCCCGCCCCCGGGTTGCCTCCACTACACAGACATGTCCCGCCTCCGGGTTGCCTCCACTACACAGACACATTCCACACCCCAGGCTTCTCCACTACACAGACACATTCCACACCCCAGGCTTCTCCACTACACAGACACGTCCCCCCCGGCACCTCCGCTAGAGATACGTCCTGCACCACCGGGTTGCCTCCACTACAGAGACACGTCCCGCACCCCCAGGCGATTTCACTACAGACATGTCCCGCGCCCGGGGGTCGACAATACACAGACATGTCCTGCACCCTGGGCACTTACAACACAGACATCTCACACCCTGAGAACCTACAACATACAGACATGTCCCGCACCCCAGGGGTCTACAATACACAGATACGTCCCGCACCCTAGGCACCTACAATAAGCAGACATAGATATAGACCCAAGAACCAGAAGGTTCTTGTCCAGCAACTATGGTACAATGGCTCCTATTAACAGGGCTTAACCCATGCCATACCTAAAGAAATCACGGCAAACGCCACACAGAATAGGAACTCACATAAAATCAACAATATTTATTAGTGTTATACTATACTGGCACATCATTTGTGTATATTCTTTAAGGATTGGATTGTGGGAATATTGTTCTCCGCAATATCATTTTTGAATTTTCCCAAGTTATGACGACAAGTTAGAATTTTAATAAAGACCCGGAGGCAAGTATTTGCATGCTTTCTTGCATTTATTAATACAGCAGCATGAAAAAACCTATTTCAATAAACAGTGAAAACCATCACTCTCTTCACAACCCTCCCCTCAGAGACTCACTCCCCCTTCCATAAAGCAGGTTCACTCACAAACTCTTCCTCTTTCTTGGTAGCGATCAAAATGTGGTAGAACAACATCAAAATGAACAATAAGAACAGGACTAAGGAGGAATCAAGAGGCTGTGAAGAGAGCGCAGAACAAAACAGAGACAATAGTCCCAAAACAAGACAAAAGAACACTATGGCACGTCAAGGAAGGGACGGCGAAAAATCCCCAGCAAAAACATATTACCCCCCTCAGAAATCCAACAAGATGCAGTGGGAAATACTCCCCTCTGAGTCTTTATTAAAATTCTATCTTTCCATGATAAGTTAGGAAAATTCATCAATTTTAATGCAATGACTCAGAGGCACATTTGCACATTCAAAGCCCAGTCAAAACACCAGAGGTTGAGCACACGACAGGTTTAAAACAAAAATGCCAGAAGCGTTGACTCCTTGAACCAATCAGCAGCCTGTATAAGGTCCTCCAATCAACAGCCAGACACCACCGTAGAAGAATCCATGGCGCTTTGAACAAAATGTGCCCCAAATGCAGAAACATCAATACTGGGCAGAACTATCAACCATCGCAGCCACCTGGCCAGACAAACAATGGAGGACACATAAGAAAAACCAGCGGGGACAGCTAGGGGATGAAGCGGAGCCGTACGAGCCTCATAAACCTATAAATATCTGATAAGACATAGCGACAAATGGCCCGGCAACACCAGGGAGAAAAACAGGAAATTGAGGTTTTGGAATGACGAGTCACCACAAACCAATCCCTTCAGGAATGCACCTGAAAGTCCAGCGAACATACATCACCTACCCGTTTGCAGGACAACAAAGAACAACATGACTAATCGGGCCGAAAGTTGATGCAACGACAAATCTGCATTTTTGGGCCAAACACCCAAAAACCGTAACATCACAGACAGATCCCATTTCGCAGAATAACAGGGAAACGAGGGACAAGTTAAATGCATTGTACGCAATAAGCAACACACCAACGGATGGCGTCTCACCGGGATCCCCACCTGACAGGCCAAAAAATGGGCCGAATGGTCTTCCCATTCCAATGCTGGAGGCTCTTCATACACCACTCCATATCCACCCAAGCCTCTGGAGACAACTCCACCCGAGCCGTATAAGCCAACCCCCCCCCGCCGACGAAACAGGCCTTTAAGTGTTGGATGGCTCAATCGAGTAGCCGCCAGAAGTCTTATCACACGAGGAAGGGATCTCAGGGTGAAAGACTTCCTCAAAAGTGCTCTCGCTTCGCATTGTAGCTTATCCACCTTTGACGAGGGAAGACTGAAGCTCAGTGTGCAAGAGTCCAGGGACAGCCCCAGAGACTCCAGACGATCTGGTGTCAGAGTTGATTTGTCCACATTTATGATGAATCCCATAACCTGAAGCAGGGTGAAGGTCCAATCCAGATGAAGACAAAGCAAATTCCTCGTGGACAAAAATCAGAAGGAGGTCATCGCGATAAATAAGACCCAAGCCCCTCTACCGAAGAACTGTCACCACAGGTTTCAGCAGTTTGGTGAAACACCACAGTGTGTATGAAAGCCCAAACGGAAGACTGGAGAAACGCCAGAGACAAACCCACCAGCAAATTTGCAGGAAATCTCTGTGGTCCAACGCCATAAGGACCGAAAGATAAGCATCCTTCAGGTCCACTTTGGTGAGTCAGTCCACGTGAGTGAGGAGGTGGGGAAGATTTATTAATTTATTTGCAAAGTATTTTACCAGGAAGGATACATTGAGATTTCTCTTGTTTTCATGCATGTCCTGGATTGAAGTCTGTCTTGGGTTCATGCAAGTCCTCCATTCTGAAGTGTCGGAGACTCTGAACACTACGGAATGATTGAGCTCCTTCAAATTTATGACAGGGAATGCAACCCCCATTCTTGAACAACAAGGAAATGTTGCTGATATAGCCCATCTGGTACGAGGGCAGGCGATTAATCGCCACCCCCCCCCCGAACTCAAGATCCACGACCTCCTTGGCCACCAACATTTCCCTTCTGAGGAGAAGTGAAGGGGAGAAGGGGAAGCAGTTGAACTGAGTGTTCCACAAAGTCTATGCAGAAGCCAGACACTGCTTGAAGGACCCACGAGTCTGATGTCACCTCTTCCCATTTGGGAAGGAACAGAGCAATACGACCCCCACCGTCACAGAATGGGAATGTCCCAATAGAGGCTATACTTGTATGGCAACTTCCAGTGTACAATCCTCTGGAGCCACGGAAAACTCTGCCATGCCAGCCGCAGTACAGGAGGGGATAAAAAAAAACTTGAGAATGAGGCATTTCCTCCATGGTCAAGGAGCTGAGGGGCATAATAGGACCCAGCGGAGGTACGAGAGCATCACGTGCTGCCGGCAGGGCGCCCCCTGGATCAACCAGTCCTCTCGAAAACTCAACACTTGAAGACTCGCTTGAAGGAGGAGGAGACTTTGTCTAGGGAGGTGAAGGTGTTGACGTAGACCCGATATCCTTCACATATGCATGCCCAAAAAGTCCTGAGAAGCACTGCCGAAGTCAGAGTCTGCGATTTCGGTAAACTGGGAATCTACCTTCAACAAAACAGTGCAGTGCAGTGCCGTCAGCTGATAAGGCGGCATTGGCATTTGCCAGGAAACAGATGGAGCGTTGAAGCCACCCTTGCAGTACAAGGGGATCTAGGGATGAACCCCAAGATTTTGCCTCCTCTGCCATATCAAAAAGTTTGGTCTGTGAACCCAACAGCTCATCTTGGAACTTTTTAAAGGCGTGGACCTTATTGCACGTGGCTTTGTCCAGAAGACGCCACATTCTATCATCGAGCCATTTTTCGAAGTGGAATTTAGGGGTTCACGCGGTGGACCCTGGATGTTGCAGGTTCTCTGCATAGAACAGAGGATCCCCGTGGGGATAACAGATAACCGCCTCCATCCCAATAGGGGTGAGCCCCCTGCATCATCCATTGCAAAATTAACATTGTATGGTGCGTGAAGCACTAATTTTAAGTCATTGACTCGGAGGCGAGTATTTGCTTCTCTTTCTTAATATTTAATCACAGCAGTAAGAGAAAAAAGTGAACAACTGAAAAAAATCTAACATAAGTTCCCCTTAGCCCCTCCCTCCAGTCCACAATCCCCTGCGGTCCATGTCTATATATGGGTTGAACCAGGAAATGCGTCCTCTTTCTTGCTGCTCAGCAGTAGAGATAAGTATCGCTGCATTACTCCTTATACTTTTACTTGTTACAGTGTTACAGTGTTAATATAGCGCTGGCTGGTCGGTCGTCCCGGCTATAACCTAGGGGTGGCCGCCGGCTGTTTATAAATACATGTATATTTTTTTATTCATTGCGCTGTGTAATTGTAATTCTTATGTGTTTTCAGCCACATTATTTTCGCGGGCTTGTCCCCGTGCGCGCTGTGTGATCGCCGTGTTTTCACCTCGCGCCCGCTCTACACTTCAGACTCCGCTGTGGCCACGCCCCTCGCGCCGCCCCTTTACCTCAGACACGCAGCAATGAGTAAATGCCGCACAAAATCCAAACGCTCTCCCTCTGCCTCAGCATCCGACTCAGAGTCAGGGGAGGGCTCTATAATGGCGGACGAATTTCAGGAGACTAGTGAGTCACTACAGAATCAACCTGAGGGTATCCCCTTATCTGAACCCCCATTGGGAACGGCTATGCAGGCCTCTATTACCGCAGCTGTACAGACAGCAGTCTCCAGCTTATCAGCCGACCTCCACCGCTCCTTAGAAGTTGTCATGGCGGCTGTAAATGCATTTCCTTCAACACCTGTCCCTTCTAACCCAGATTTTATTCAGTCAGACCCTGCAAGTTCCCATTACATGGGACAAAAAGCGGTTTCTAAAACTAAACACATTGCTAGAGGGGCTGGCAACACTGCCAATTTTTGATGCCGAGTCCCCATCTCGGAAAAGAGCCCAAAATCGCAGGGCGCATATGGCGATTGCCCCAAAAAGGCAAAAAAAAAAAAAAAAAGATTTTTTGATACGACTCCCGCAGAGGAGACCACTGGGAAGGAATTGGTTTTAGCCACCCCCCGTGGCGATGATACTTATGATACCCCAGATGGCGAGGATGAAGTGGCGCTATATGCGTCTGATAATGACCAATTTGATTGGGATGAATCGGAGGAACACCCTCCTTTTAATGAAGAGGGTAACGTAATATATGACCCCCACGGAGACCCTCTTTTTTGCCGTGAGGATCTCTCCCACCCTCAATCCACCGCATGGTATCCTTTACCACATGTAGAAAAATGGGTGGATGCTAACCTTAGACGGCCTTTAGACAAGGCTACTAGACAGAACATGCGGGCTGAAAGCTCACGCTCTTCCACCACAGGCAAAACCTGTTACCCCGGAGGTCGACCCATCCATCATAAAATTTATTACTAATCGAGGGTGGACCCCTAAAACTGGCCTAGATCATGCTTTTTCGCACATGCGAAGATAAGTTATTAGATATGGCAGGTCCCTTGATTAAACTTTTTAATATCGCTGAGGAAGCTAAGCTTTCTAATTCCACCCCGTCTCCTACCCTTGTCCGTGATTGGGTTCAAAGGGCGCTGTCGTTCTTTGGTAACGCTAACGCTGCTTTGGCCACAGAACGACGCAAATCAATACTTTTGAAAGTTGACAATCAACTGACGGCCATAGCGGACACCGACTTAGGCAGCGCAGCTCAAGGGTTTTTATTTGGGGAAGCCTATGTCAAGAGTATGGGTACATACGCCAATACCTTCAATTCACTAGAGAAAATCTCCTCATTAAAACGAGTATTTAGGGGCCGGGTTTTTGGAAGGGCCGGTAGATATAGGGGGCGCCCTACTGGCCATCAAGGGACCAACACCAGGTCTTTTCCAAGCTCCGCAATTCCACAACCAACAGAGTTCCAATCCTCTGGCTCCTTTTTCCCCTCTCGAACCCGTCCTTGGCGCGCCCGAGGTTTCCGAGGTTCCAGAACCCCATTCCGCGGCAGACGTCCCGCAGGTAAGATCTCTGATATTTCCCTGTCCGGGGGTTCAAGTCGGGGGTCGAATACAATTCTTTATTCACAAATGGCGAACCCTTACGTCAGATCAATGGATCCTAAATACGGTGCAAGGGTACACAATTGCTTTTATGTCAACCCCGATACAACCTCTTGTCCCAACACCACTACATTTCCCTCGGGAACAAGAGGTACTAATGGACAGGGAAATACAAGACCTATTGGTCAAAGGGGCCATACAACGGGCTCCTACCGAGTCGCCGGGATTTGTCAGCAACTTGTTTCTGGTCTCAAAGAAGGGAGGGGGTTTACGACCAATAATCAATTTGAAAGAACTGAATTTATACGTACAGTACAACCATTTCAAAATGGAAGGTACACATTCTCTCAGACATACTGCGTCAGGGGGATTGGATGGCAAAAATCGATCTCAAAGATGCTTACCTTACTGTAACAATTCACGAGACCTCTCGAGACGATCTTCGTTTCCGGTGGCAAGACAAGATGTGGAGGTTTACTTGCCTTCCTTTCGGCCTATCGTCAGCTCTGTGGGTTTTCACAAAACTTCTAAAACCAGTGATAACATCCCTTCGAGCACGAGGAGTCCACCTCGTGATATACCTGGACGATATCCTGTTGATGGCAGATACCGAATCTGTCCTGCTATCCCACCTACGGTGGACAACGGATGTACTACAGGAACTAGGTTTCCTTATCAACATAGAAAAATCTTTGACGATTCCTACACGGAAACTGGAGTTCCTGGGCCTAGTGGTGGACTCCACCTCTGACACTTCACCTTCCACCTCAAAAGATGGCGTCGATCCCGAAAGAAATACGAAGTATTCTCCAAAAAGATCATATTACTCTTTGTTGCTTGGCACGGATGATCGGACTACTCGCAGCCACTCGCCTGGCGATTCCTCCGGCTCCAGTATACTACAGGGCCCTCCAACGCTTGAAGACCCATTTTCTCCGCAAGGGATTCCAATACTCTTCCCCAGTGATCCTCACCGACGAAGCCCGGGCGGACCAGATATGGTGGATCGAGAACCTCCAATATTGGAACGGGAGACCCTTGATCCAACCGATTCCGACGATTATCATAGAATCGGATGCTTGCCTCACCGGCTGGGGAGCTCGACAGGGCCCACAAGAGACAGGAGGTCGATGGTCCACATCAGAGACAACTCTACACATAAATTGTCTAGCACTATTGGCGGGGTTGTTCGCAATCCAATGCTTCACGAAAGATCAGACCAATTGCACCATCCTCCTCAAACTGGACAATTTGTCAGCAGTTCAGAGTATCAATTACCTAGGGAGCCCGAGATCAGAACCTCTTTCGATGATGGCGAGGAAATTCTGGTCCCATTGTTTCACCAACAACCTAAAAGTTGTGGCCCAATTCATTCCGGGCATGACGAATATCGTGGCAGATTGGAACTCCAGACACACGGAGGATTCTGGAGATTGGAAGTTGCACTCCTCGGTGTTCGCAACGCTTGTCGCTCGTTGGGGGCCCTTACATATAGACCTGTTCGCTTCCAGACTCAACACTCAAGGGCCACGTTTCTTCAGCTGGCGTCCAGATCCAGAGGCAATAGCGACGGACGCCTTCCTACAAAATTGGACAGGATCACGACATTACGCATTCCCTCCATTCTCCATGATAGCGAGAACATTGTCTCTCATTCGTCTTCAACGGGTGACGGTTGTATTAATAACACCCTCTGGAAGGGTCAACCATGGTTCCCATCACTATTGGAATTGTCAATCGACTTCCCACGTCTTCTTCCAATTCGCTCAGACCTATTATTGAATCCGGAGGAACTACCTCACCCATTGTTTCATCAGGGTCAGTGTCGCCTAGTGGCATGGTTGGTCTCGGGGGACTTGGATCTCTCCCTGGCATTTCGGAACGGACTCGTTCCTTGCTTCTGGAAGCCTGGGCTCCAGGGACACGTTCCTCATATGGTTCAGCATGGCGAACTTGGTTTAGCTGGGGTGTGGAAAGACAGCTGGATCCGTTTTCAGCTCCTGTGAATTACTTCTTAGATTTCCTTACAGAATTATTTCATGACGGCCGGGCATATCGTACGATAAATGTGATGAGATCGGCGGTCTCTGCCTCACATGTGGGTTTACACGGCGTTCCTATAGGTCGCCATCCGTTGGTGTGCCGTTTACTACGAGCCATTCGGTTAACTCGGATCCCAACCCCTCGTTATACCTCTACCTGGGATGTCTCGGTTATTTTAAGATTTTGGACCAGTTGGCCATCTAACGAAGTCCTTTCCATCTGACAATCGTCAGCGAAATTGTTAATGTTATTCTGTCTCTTTTCTTGTAAAAGAGTGAGCGATGTCCGTGCTTTAGATGTTCCGCAACGTTCGTTCGGCCCAGATGGGGTTACATTTGATAGTTAGACGCACAAAAACCTCCATCACCTCGGTTTTCTACCCGTATTTGACGGATCATCCGTCTATTTGTCAAATATTGTGTTTGCAGGAATATGAATCCCGTACGGCTCAGTTTCGCCCTAGTGGAGTATCCCCTCTATTTTTGTCTATTAAGGCTCCTCATAACCCAGTATCATCAGCATCCTTAGCCCGATGGATGCGTTGGCTTATGTCGGAGGCAGGTATTGACATCTCTCGTTTTGGTGCACACTCTGTTAGGAGTGCTATGGCTTCATCCGCGGTGTCCTTGGGTTGTCGTTTAGAAGATTTGATGCGGGCCGCAGATTGGTCCAGAGAATCTACGTTGCGTACCTTTTATTTGAAACCATGCTCACATTGGTCTACCCCGATTCTGGATGAACTTTGAACCAGCAAATAGGAGCCTCCGAGTCAATGACTTAAAATTACTAAATTTTCCTATTACCATAACGGAAAGTTAGAATTTTAATAATGACTCGGAGGCGAGTATTTCCCTCCTCACCCTCCCATATGGTATGTTTGCTCTACTTTGTGTGTATATATATATATATATATATATATATATATATATATATAATATATATATATATAATATAATATATATATAATATATATTATATATAAATATATTAACATTACAATAAACAAACAATCTACTGTTTTATTTCATGGGATTTTTCATACTATGTGTATATATAATTATTTAACTATAATAAACAAATCGTTTTATCAATTACTTCCCGTATATTATACTCCGAATTCGGCTTTGATTGCCAGTAACGGGACTTTTCTCTAATCCCTGGTCCGTGTTTTCTGTTCTATTTTTCAGCCACCTTGATTGGATTCAAGTACAGCCTTCTCAAAGCTGGTCCTCTACTCCTTACGTTTCCCGTGTTGGTTATCCATTCCTCTACATCGGATTCTCCTTCGTTCCTGTTGGACTTATTACTTCCGGTTCCTTATCCTGTTCGCAGCAAGAAAGAGGGCGCATTTCCTGGTTCAACCCCATATATAGACATGGACCACAGGGGATTGTGGACTGGAGGGAGGGGCTAAGGGGAATTTATGTTAGATTTTTTCAGTTGTTCACTTTTTTCTCTTACTGCTGTGATTAAATATTAAGAAAGAGAAGCAAATACTCGCCTCCGAGTCATTATTAAAATTCTAACTTTCCGTTATGGTAATAGGAAAATTTAGTAATTCATCTTCCCCAATCAATATACTGTTGGGGTCATCAGATTATGAGGCAACATCGTTGTCGTTGCCATTATTATTATTCTTTATTTATAAAGCGCCAGCATATTCCGCAGCGCTTTACAATAAGCACAGTATAGACAGGGTTACAATACATTGAACAACATTTGACAAACAGTACAGGAGGAGATGAGGGCCCTATTCCCGTAGGAACTCACAATCTAGGAGGGTTGGGGTTGGAAACGGGAGGAGAGGACTGTAAGGTGAGAGTGATTGATGGTTGCGTCAGTGAGTTGGGTGGTAGGCTTCCCTAAATAGGAATGTTTTAAGGGAGCGTTTGAAGGAAGAGAAGTTAGGGGAAAGTCTGACAGTACGAGGGAGAGCGTTCCAGAGAGTGGGGGCTGCGCGTGAGAAATCCTGCAGTCTATCATGGGAAGAGGTGATGTGGGGAGAAGCTAGGCGCAGGTCACTGTTTGACCTTAGGGAGCGGGCTGGGGTGTATTTGGTGATTAGTGAGGACAGGTAGTGGGGAGCTGAGTTACTGAGGGTTTTGTAGGTAAGGATAAGGATTTTGAACTTAATTCTGCAGTGGATGGGGAGCCAGTGAAGGGACTCGCAGAGGGGAGCGGCAGAGACAGAGCAGCGGGTGAGGTGAATTAGCCTGGCGGAGGTGTTCAGGATGGATTGTAGGGGGGAGAGGCGGGACAGAGGGAGGCCAGATAAGAGATTATTGCAATAGTCGAGTCGGGAGATTACCAGGGAGTGTATGAGTTGTTTTGTGGTGACAGCAGTAAGAAATGGCCGAATTCTGGAAATATTACGCAGTTGGTATCGGCAGGAGGAGGAAAGAGACTTGATGTGGGGGATGAAGGAAAGAGCAGAGTCAAGTGTAACTCCAAGACAGCGAACTTGGTTTGATGGGGAGATGGTGATACCCTCCACCGTGATAGAGAAGTCAGGAGGTGGGGAGGCATTGGAGGGAGGAATAAGTAGGAGTTCAGTCTTTGACATGTTGATCTTTAGGTGGTGGGAGGCCATCCAGGAGGAGATGCCAGATAAACAGTCACTGACATTTGAAAGGACAGGGGGAGAGAGATCAGGGGTAGAGAGGTAGATCTGAGTGTCATCAGCGTAGAGGTGGTAATTAAAGCCAAAGCTGTTGATGATTTTGCCCAGGGAGGAGGTGTAGATGGAAAAGAGCAGAGGACCAAGGACAGAGCCTTGAGGTACACCAACAGATAGAGGCAGCGAGGAGGAGGAGTTACCAGCAAAGGACACACAGAAGGACCTGTTGGATAAATAGGAGTCGACCCAAGCGAGTGCAGTGTCACCGAGACCCAGAGAGTTGAGGGTCTGTAGAAGGAGGGGGTGGTCAAGAGTGTCAAAAGCAGCCGAGAGGTCAAGCAGGATGAGAATAGAATAGTGGCCGTGTTTTTTTGCAGTTAGGAGGTCGTTGGTGACTTTGGTGAGGGCAGTTTCAGTTGAGTGTAGGGGACGGAAGCCAGATTGCAGGGGGTCAAGTAGGGAATTGGAGGACAGGAAGAGGGAGAGGCGGTTGAAGACTAGTTTTTCTAAGAGCTTTGATGTGAAGGGAAGCAGGGATACAGGGCGGTAGTTGGATGGAGAGTTGGGATCTAGGGATGGTTTCTTTAGTAAAGGGGTAACTAGCGCGTGTTTGAAGGCGGATGGAAAGGAGCCAGTGGAGAGAGATAGGTTGAAGATGTGTGTGAGAGCAGGGGTGAGGGAGGAGGAGAGGGGAGGAATTAGATGTGAGGGAATGGGGTCGAGCGGGCACGTGGTGAGATGTTGCCATCCACCTCCTGAAGAAGGGATCTTATCGCCTGTTTGGAGCGTTTCGGAGCACTAGGCGCTGAGCTTCTTAGGACAGGATGCTGTTTTAGGGGCAAGGGATCAGGGTGCCAGCCCCTCCGGTCAGGTGTTTAGAGGGTGGCAAAACTTCCACTAGGCCGGAAACAAGCTCCATCTCAGGGAAAGGGACCGGGAGCGCAGGGATGGGGGCCGGTTGTAAGGCCTGTACTGACACTAGCACATCCTAGAGGGAAGCGTTAAAGGAGGAGGACATCAAGGCCACCTCAGCTCTGTCAGCTGATTGGATGCAGGCCTGGACAGTTCTTATCCTTAATATAGCCCCACAAATTCTGCAGCGCTTTAAAAGAGCAGTAACTTCACAAGGGGTCGATACATTGGAATACAACACATGGATGATGACCTGATTTAGGGAAACCCTGTGTCACGCACCAGATCCAGTGACTTGCAGAGGCTGAAAAAACACCAGTCGCAAAGCCAGATATGATGTTGATTGATCTGCGGCAGCCCTTTTCATGCTGCATCTGTTATGACTTTTCTATCTGCCCCGCCTGGCCTGAGAGAGACCTCAGGCTCTAATGAGTTAATCTGTGGGCCACCCCATACCTCACAGCCTTGACATAAACATTCATGGTTAGACCTGTGTGTTAGGTAAGGTAAAGCAAATCAGGTAACCAAATGTTATTTTACCTGCTCCTTGTCATTAAACACACCTGTTTTCTTGCACCGCAACAGGTTTTCCTGGATTTGTGACCTCAGTCCTGGGTTCTACCTGCATCCCTGCACCATGAACGTGTCACCCTGTTCCCAAGGGAACTTACAATCTATGAGAAGCACAAGTATTTTGTGAGGTTGGTGCATCCATATCGTTAGGTGTTTTGCCCAAGGACACTCGCTGGTGGCGTCTACTGAGTGGGATCGAGTTGTCTTTCCATGATTGTAGAGCAGTGACCTGGTGGTTAGGTTGAACCTGCTTCTCGTAAAGTCGAGACTTGCTTCTCCACGGCTGTATTGGAGGGATGTGCTGAACGGGATTTTGACTTGCTTCTCTACAGTTGAGGAGTCAAGCGGGGCCTGCAACGGCGCCGGGGGAACCTGGTCAGATTTGGGAATGGATGCGGCAGCACAGTCGTATAAAAAGGCCATTGGGTTGCTCCGATTCAGGTAACCTCCGTTACACCACCGTTACTCTCAGAGAGTCGGGAGACACATCCTGTGTCGACAACTATCGAAAACTGCAGGCAGAATGATAGTGGGATCTCGTGAGAATGATGAATCACGCAACCACGTGGGAAATCACTCCGCGGCCAGAAAAAGGTCCGGGTGCGAATGAAAAAAGATGGCACCCACTAGCGAAATCGTACGTAAACAGCATCGCTCACTGGAGCATCCTAGTACAAAGCACACTGAGAAAAGCAGCACACACCCGGCCAACATCCAAGGTTAATGCCAGGCCATCGGGACCAGAGTGTGCCACAGCACAGAGTAAAGACAATTATGCATAGCTCATCCGCGGAGCAGCAAGAAAGAGGAAGAGTTTCCGGAGTGAACCTGCTTTATGGAAGGGAGTCTCGGAGGGGAGGGTTGTGAAGAGAGGGACGGTTTTCACAGTTTATTGAAATCGGTTTTTCATGCTGCTATATTAATTAATGCAAGAATAATGCAAATACTCGCCTCCGAGTCATTGCATTAAAATTTGGACATATGGTTGTGGTTTTCCCTGGGCATACAAATTAGATGTTATTATGAATGTTTGATTGATGCCAGGCTGGCATCGACAGGGGATATTAGTAAGGTCGAGACATTATATACATTCTATGCCATTGGCATTCTCGGTTCATTTACTGCTGTATATGTTATACTTTGGGCAGGTTTTCTTTCCCCCGAATTAAATTATTAACACTAATAAATATTGATGATTTTATGTAAGTGTCCTGTGTGGCTCTTGTCGTAGTTTCAATACGCAGACAAGTCCCGCACCTCGGGCGCCTCCTCTACAGAGAGACGTCCTGCACCACCCCTGGCGCCTACACACAGACACCTCCCACACCCCGGGTGTGACATGTGTCACTTTGGACTTGGGGTACATGGGCCTAGAAATGTATTTAAAAAGGTGCGGGCCTGAAGTCTCATATTATTTTCCTGCCCTTTGTTTAAGTCACCCTGTATCTACAATTTTAGATGCAGGGTGTTTGTGTTTTCTGTGTCCTATTCCCTGATGTGTGTGTTACATTAATATTCCCTTATGTATTTATTGTAGAGTCTCCTGGGGTATAACTGTAACTGTATACTGTAACTGTGCTGTTCTTTTCCTTTGTGTATTTGTGAGTAATGGATTCCTTTGTTTTCACATGCTTCCATCAACACTCCCTCTTCCCCCAGTAGCTAGCTTGAACCAGATCGCTGGGCTACTCCTGAACCTTTGTTTATATGCTGGTCGTGTTTCCATTGTTTCTGTACATTCCCCCTGTGTGTCTGTTTTTCCCAACTGAAAAATATAAATAAAGTCAGTCTCAGTTTGGTTTTCACCCTGCAAGGATCTCTGGTTATTGCCTGGGTTCTGGACCAGAATCAGTACTCCTGTGGAATACAGACGGCAAGGGGAGCATTCTGCAGGTGGGCACAGGACCCCCCCACGTTACACCGGGTACCTGCAATACAGACACGTCCTACATCCCGGATACCTACATGCAGACACCTCCCGCACCCCGGGTACCTACACGAAGACAGCTCCCACAACCCAGGTACCTACAACACAGACATGTCCCACACGCCAGGTACCTACACACGCAGACACCACCTACACTTAGACAAATCCCCAACACCAGGAACCTACACGCAGACACCTCTCGCACCCCAGGTACCTACAAGCAGACACCTCCCACACCTTGTGCATCAAACCCTACACTCAGCTTTCCATATTCGCTCCTGAGAACATACTTTGTGCGCCTCTGTTGCTAATGGTGAGATGGCTGCACTCACTGTGATTTGGGGCAAAGGTCCAGGAGGCCGGCGTATCTCAGGGTGGGCGATAGCACCACGCTCTGTACCTCTCGACACTGCATCACGTTTGGTTCGGCTGCAGAGAAACCACTCTGTGGGTCGAATTTCAGTGGCAGCACAGTCAGAGTCCCTGAGGAGCCTGGAGGGGGGCCGGGAAGGAATGGATTAACTGGTGGGTCTATTAACACATGGGGGTGACTGCACTCTCAACACCTCGGGACGAGCATCTAAACCACGATTTAAGGTGGAAACAGAAATGTTCCATAAAGGAAAGAAAAAAAAACAAGAATTAAATGACTGAGCCGAAAGTGGAGACAAAGGACAAAAGCCGAGACAGCTAAAAACCTGGCATGTCATGACCTCAGAGGCATGACATCACTACAAAGCACAGCCTTCATAAAAATAAAAACATAATAAAAGGCCGGAGTGCAGTGCTATATATTAGTAATAAGAGGAGAGGGGCGGGTATGTGGCACTATACGTTAGTAATAAGTGGGCCGGTAGACTGTGGTACACATTAGTAATAAGAAGGTGGTATACATTAGTAATAAGAGGGGAGGGAATTAGAATTGAGTGGAAACTCAAAGAGAAGGGGAGATAAGGAAACTGTAAAGGTGGGATTGAACCCTAGGTACTATTACATCAAAACACAGATCCTGACAGTATTTTATTTATTTAGAAAAACCAACATCCATGAGGTTTAAAAACAGGATTGGTGAAATTTACTCGTAGGGTGGGGTCGAGTAATAGTAGTAAGTGGCTGCTGGGTATTAGCTGGGAGCCTAGTTGGGTGCAGCCTAGGTAGGGAGGAAAACAATCTATGGTAAATTTGTATCCACAACCAGAAATCCAAAGTATAAATAGAATTCCAAGGAACACTCTCCACGAGAATAAGATAGATAGTTGAACCTCAAGTGTCAATAAACAATAACTGGCTATACCTCGGCAGCTCAAGCTGCCTACTATACCCACATAGGACATGCCGAGGTATAGCCAGTTATTGTTTATTGACACTTGAGGTTCAAGTACATTAGTAATAAGAGGGGAGGGGGCTGTATATGGAGATGTACATTAGTAATAAGAGGGGGCTGTATATGGAGATGTACATTAGTAATAAGAGGGGAGGGGGCTGTATATGGAGATGTACATTAGTAATAGAGGGGAGGGGGCTGTATATGGAGATGTACATTAGTAATGAGAGGGGATGGGGCTGTATATGGAGATGTACATTAGTAATGAGAGGGGATGGGGCTGTATATGGAGATGTACATTAGTAATGAGAGGGGAGGGGGCTGTATAGGGAGATGTACATTAGTAATGAGAGGGGAGGGGGCTGTATAGGGAGATGTACATTAGTAATGAGAGGGGAGGGGGCTGTATATGGAGATGTACATTAGAAATGAGAGGGGAGGGGGCTGTATAGGGAGATGTACATTAGTAATGAGAGGGGAGGGGGATGTATATGGAGATGTACATTAGTAATGAGAGGGGAGGGGGCTGTATATGGAGATGTTCATTAGAAATGAGAGGGGAGGGGGCTGTATAGGAGATGTACATTAGTAATGAGAGGGGAGGGGGATGTATATGGAGATGTACATTAGAAATGAGAGAGAGGGGGCTGTATATGGAGATGTACATTAGTAATGAGAGGGAGGGGGCTGTATATGGAGATGTACATTAGTAATGAGAGGGGAGGGGAAATGTATATGGAGATGTAGATTAGTAATGAGAGGGGAGGGGGCTGTATAGGGAGATGTACATTAGTAATGAGAGGGGAGGGGGATGTATATGGAGATGTACATTAGTAATGAGAGGGGAGGGGGCTGTATATGGAGATGTACATTAGTAATGAGAGGGGAGGGGGCTGTATAGGGAGATGTACATTAGTAATGAGAGGGGAGGGGGCTGTATATGGAGATGTACATTAGTAATGAGAGGGGAGGGGGATGTATATGGAGATGTACATTAGTAATGAGAGGGGAGGGGGCTGTATAGGGAGATGTACATTAGTAATGAGAGGGGAGGGGCGTATAGGGAGATGTACATTAGTAATGAGAGGGGAGGGGGCTGTATATGGAGATGTACATTAGTAATGAGAGGGGAGGGGGCTGTATAGGGAGATGTACATTAGTAATGAGAGGGGAGGGGGCTGTATATGGAGATGTACATTAGTAATGAGAGGGGAGGGGGCTGTATATGGAGATGTACATTAGTAATGAGAGGGGAGGGGGCTGTATATGGAGATGTACATTAGTAATGAGAGGGGAGGGGGCGGTATAGGGAGATGTACATTAGTAATGAGAGGGGAGGGGCTGTATATGGAGATGTACATTAGTAATGAGAGGGGAGGGGCTGTATATGGAGATGTACATTAGTAATGAGAGGGGAGGGGCTGTATATGGAGATGTACATTAGTAATGAGAGGGGAGGGGCTGTATATGGAGATGTACATTAGTAATAAGAGGGGAGGGGGCTGTATAGGGAGATGTACATTTGTAATGAGAGGGGAGGGGATGTATATGGAGATGTACATTAGTAATGAGAGGGAGGGCGGTATATGGAGATGTACATTAGTAATGAGAGGGGAGGGGGCTGTATATGGAGATGTACATTAGTAATGAGAGGGGAGGGGGATGTATATGGAGATGTACATTAGTAATGAGAGGACAGACCAGCCCACCACATTTCCTTCTAGCAGAGTGGGATGGGGAGGGGGTATCTGGCTCATCTTGTCACTCACCAGGCAGCAGGTCTCCTCGGTCCAGGGTTCTGCGCACGCTGCCCATGCTGCTCCCCTGGTATGCGATGTGCCACTTCTTATATTGCACGCAGGACACATGCGGACTCGGTCTGCAGGGAGGAAACACGAGAACAGGCTTACTGGTCCGCGTCAAATGATTGCACCTAGAGGACGGAGTTTCTTACAGGCCGCACTGCACACCATTTTAGTTGCGTTTAACCACTTTGCTGCCAAGTATAAGTCCCACATGTCATGCATTTAACTTGTGATCATTTTCTCCCTGCTGCCTTTGAAGTGAACAAATGAAGTTCATTACACTTGTTTGCCTTCCCAGATAACATTCTGAAAGATAAACATCACTAGAGCTTGTAGGATGACTCCCAAGGCAAAAACAGTAAAGAAACACAGCGTCTGCACAAAGGTTAAGGTGTTCACATTTAAATATGAATATTTCCCATTCTATATTTAGGACATTAAAAAGAAACACCTTTTCAGAAAGTTGGGCGTCTGCCCTTTCGCATGATATGTCACATGTCAATAAGGAAAGCAGCAGATTTTATAGAATTGCAAATAAACCTGCAGAAAGACTTAACCAACTGTTTATCTGGGGCTTAGCAGGGCTGTATCTTCCCTCCCCACAGAATTACTGAGACAGCATACTGTGGAATCAAAAACTACTGAAACTCCCCTTTAAAATGAGGGGTCACTTGTCCCCCTAGGAATCGGATGATCACTATAAAAAGGTGAATGCCTGTGGATGGCAGAGAACAGTTTGTTGTGATGGGGTGTGAAATTATATTTCTTATATCTCATATTGTGCTGGATTTCGAGGGGATTACGAGCACTCCCTTTGAAAGGCGAGAATTCATCCTTTGTATGTCGTACATACACATCACTTTTTAATTAGCAGACAATTACCATGGTAACAGTGATAACCTTGTAGTGGTTTATTTTTAAGGCAGTCGGATGACTTTTCGCCCTCCTGTCCCCCTCAGGGAGCATTCAATTATTTCGGAACATGTTTTGGAACAGAGGAAAGCACCTCTTTCTAATGAGGGTCACACTGTGTGGCGACTCTAAGGAGATCAAAACAACAGGAATAGTGATATTCTAGCAGCACCGCATGTGTATAAATAAAATTCAGGAGTGTGGTATCTCCTCAGCAGCCCCCCCCCCAATCACAGGGGGGGCATGAGACCCCCCTTGTGTTTAAAAGCAAAGGAAAAATGTTTTAAAATGCGTCCCTTCAGCTGATTTTCATTACAATGATAAATGCTCTGCAGAATTAGAAATAGAATGGGATTTGAGGTACTGTTAAAGGGGCGCATATCACCCCCTCCTTATAGAGATATCCCACATGATCCCGGATTTCAGTGGATCCCAACCACGGTCCTCAAGTACCCCTAACAGGACAGGTTTTGCAGATCACCTTGTGGAAATGCAGACTGAATCCTGCAATCACTGAGCAGCAAATCATATCACCTGTGCTTCAGAAATCTGGAAAACCTGGCCTATTGGGGGGGACTTGAGGAATGCGGTTGGGAAGCACTGCCTAATTTGAAAGAGTGCTTTCCCACCATTCAAATGAGGGGCTTCAGGTTTGTATAGCTGTCAAGTGACTATCGGGTGATGATACCTGACGGCAGCCATCGAATGAATTTCATAGTGATTTTGTGTTTGGGTTCAGATGTGACTTTTTATATATGAGATAAATTCCTCGTGTTGAAATTAACGAAAGATCTGAAAATCTAGATTACACTGGGGGGGGGGGGGGGACGGAGAGCATTTTCATTGAGTTAGATCTGACGCTTGATTTTGACTGACTGGTGACATCTGAATACAAAAATGACCCCAGTTTTTCTCTATCGCGCCCATTTTTTAAGGTACAGGATTCCCTCCCTTGGTCTCAAAACCCGTACAAAAGGTGCACACAATGGAAATTAATGAGAAAATGACCTGAATGTCAAATTCAACCTAAAAGTCCAATTGGGGGCAAGTAGTCAAGTTAGGCTGGGGTCAGAGGAGTGCAGTGATCACGTCCGTGTTGCCGCACATTTTAACGTCCGCGGTAGCATAGAATCGTGATCAATAGAGACTCACACACGAAGTACATACGCCCAGCATTTACACGCCCAGCATTTACACGCCCAGCATTTTTGACGGACAAAATATTTTTCATTAATTTTACTTCCCTTCTACATCAGTCAAAAAAAGTCACAAAAACTAACCGTATGGCCACTACCTTGTCGTCAGTCAGAAAGTATGTCCGTTGTGCACAGACACACAGAACGCGCTCGTCTGACCTCAGCCTTAGGCAGCACTTAAGATACAAATTTACTCTTCTAGCTTTTCCTGTAGGTGTTCAGTCTGTGGACAATCTCGCCTGATGCTCCAGCAATAGTCAACCGTCATATGTTCATCCCATATACCCTGATACCGTTCCTCTATGACCTTCAATTCTTGGTGGAATCGTTCAGAAGTAACAGTCACTGGAATGATCTGAGGGCTCTCGCCAAACCAGAGGTATATCAAATGGCAACTTATCACATGTTCCCTTCGTCCACGTCCGTAAACTCCCGACACACTGCTTGCACATCCGTAAACTCCCGACACACTGCTTGCACATCCGTAAACTCCCGACACACTGCTTGCACATCCGTAATAAAACTTGCACATCCGTAAATCCGACACTGCTTGCACATCCGTAAGAACTCCCGACACACTGCTTGGCACATCCGTAAACTCCAACACACTGCTTGCACAATCGCGTAAACTCCCGACATACTGCTTGCACGATCCGACATAAAATCCCGACACACTGCTTGCACATCCGTAAACTCCCGACACACTGCTTGCACATCCGTAAACTCCCGACACACTGCTTGCACATCCGTAAACTCCCGACACACTGCTTGCACATCCGTAAACTCCCGACACACTGCTTGCACATCCGTAAACTCCCGACACACTGCTTGCACATCCGTAAACTCCCGACATACTGCTTGCACATCCGTAAAACTCCCGACACACTGCTTGCACATCCGTAAACTCCCGACACACACACTGGCTTGCACATCCGTAAAACTCCCGACACACACACCTAAACTCCCGACAACTACTTGCACATCCGTAAACTCTCCGACATCCACTGCTGCTTGCCACATCCGTAAACTCTCGACACACTCGTTGCACATCCGTAAACTCCCGACACACTGCTTGCACATCCGTAAACTCCCGACACACTGCTTGCACATCCGTAAACTCTCGACACACTGCTTGCACACCTTGTGAGGGGCCCAAGACTTATCTTGATCACCAAGTTTTACTTTTAAATATACAACATAGGCTTTCCCAGGGCCAGCCCAACCATGGTACACGACGGAGCAGCCACTCCAGGCGGCAAATTCCATGAGCAGCATATTTTGACCGACAGCGCTGCACTCGGCCACTCTGCAAGGTCCAGGAGCCAGGAATTTTTTTAAAAAAAAGCAGAGGAAATAGACAAGGTGCTGGAAGAGCTGGAGGCAGCCGTCTGAACTCTGGCCCTCTTCCAAGACCTGTCACGCTTGCCCCGATGACGGGAAGCTCGTTTGCTGGGCCGTGCCACGCGCTCTTTTGTAGGGGTAACCCTACCCCAGGAGCTCTTTTTGAGTGAGCATTTGAGTGCTTGGTTTTAGCCAGAGCTTTTCGAGGCACAGCCGTGGGATGTGCGATATTTGTCCTTTCAGGTTATATGTTTTCACATGTATCGATGATATAGGTGTGCAATACTATATAATAACAATCAGGGGTTCACTGAGAACTGCCACAAAGTCGATACATGTACAGGCTATGGAGCCTTTCAGCAATTACGGCAGCTACATTTACTGGTCTCAATAGCAGTGTTATTATTTATACATGTGCGTGCTGGACATATAATGTTATTCTTCTATATTAGACCAGCAGTGCAGTGGCTTTTTATTTCAACCCATACTGGGAGAGGGAGTGGGTTTCTTTCACTCTCGATCCAATTTCTTTATCAGGGTTTAATCTCCCCATCTATTCTCTACCTCTATCCAGGGGGTTAGGAATCGCTATTGATAAGAAAAGAGGAGGATCCTGGGAGTGGGCTGGATGTTATACTGGGAGGGTTGTTAGGGTTGTGGCTACTAGCATTACACGTTACAGGGTTTTTTCCTTCTTGCTGCTGGAAGTAGTAATGAAAGAATTTGGCATAGTAATACTCGCCTCCGTCTCTTGTAATGAAATTACTGATTAACCACAGAGAGGGCCTATGTTTGAGAAATGGCTCAGCAATGAAGGGGTTAACAGTCAAAATTTGCTTCACACAACGGAGCTGCCATTACTTCAGTGACATATATTGAAAGTGCAGTGAAACACAACATCGCCGCAGCTGTGAAAGCGACGTCCAACACTGCCTTATCTACCGGCCATATAAATGACTGCACTAGATTATGAACCTTAAGCCAAGTCTATACTTTAGGGGGCGTAAACATAACGCAAGGACATGTGTTGGAAATAAAAACCCATAATCTTATACCCAACCCTAAACGTCTCCTTCTAACCCTAACGCCCAGCTGCAAACCCGGACTTCAAAAGGGACACTAGCACTTCCATAAGCTGTACCTCGATCACACATTATAAAACACTAACAGATCTCAGCACCCTGACTGGGTCACATGGGTTAATGCTGCTTCCTTGCTGGAGCCCTGTGCTCTCCCCAGCAGGCTTTCATGCCTTTCTCCAGTCCTTAGATGACGCTTAAGGACAGGTGCACCATGCCACCATCCACCAGAAGACAACGTTGGATATCTGTGAGATTGAACAGCTACAACTGAACACCTTTATTGGTTGAATATATACAGTCCCAGGAGGACCTAGAGACCGATGAGAAATTACACCCTGCGCCCCCCCCCCATTCTCAAGTGAACCAGACATGTCCAGACATGAAACAATAGAGTGTCGTGTAATCACAGCCTGATATCACAATCTGCCACAGAGTAAACACATTCTAGATAGGGGGAGTAGAGTTTGGCTACAGCAACCACAAAGTAATTTATTTATTATTTATTTTACCAGGAAGGACACACTCAGATTTCTTTCGTTTTCAAGTATGTCCTACATATAAACCATAGTAACAGTAACCAGATAAAGGGGCAGTGTTTTCCAGACAATGCAGATAAACAAAAGGCCATTCAAACAAACAGATGACACATTCCTGAGAGGGGATGCAGATAAAGACTAAAATAACCCAGCCAGTAATCCTATCAGCAGATAGCGACAGATACACATAGAACATAACGATAGACCATAAGCGACAGACAGTAAAATTATTCATACACAACAGATTACACAAGCACAGGGCGACTCCAACATAAGAGAGGGCAGGGGAATAATCTAGAACATGAGGCCTGCATCTCCCAAATATATCTCTATGCCCATATACCCCAAGTTCAAAGTGACACACGTCACAAACACAGTGTAAAACACATGATAAAACACAGGATTTTGTTTTTTCTCTGGTTTAAGTAATTGCATGTAAAAAGGATTTTATAGATTTTAGGGTTTTTTATATCTTCAGGTTTCAATCTCTGGATTTTTCCCATGATGCAACATTTGCCAAAAGCTTTGCTTTGTGGCTCTTGTATATTTAATCTACACTATCTACCAGTTAAAGAGGTGTCGTGGAATGTTCAGAGAAGGCTGCAAGGGGTGTATTGTGTTCTCCAGGCTACCTGAGCTAAGAGCTGGCAGCTGAATGAGATAAAACAGGGTGTTTAAAAATCTTCTAATCCCCCCCCCCCTGTGATGTCCTTTGAATACATCCCACACAATACAATGATGTGAGTCGGTGACTGACCCTTTCACTCCGTTCTATGACCAAAGCCACACAGTGAGGAGCAAGTGATGCAAAGATACAACACAACAAATCACACAATGCATGCAGCCAGTGACACACATAGACTTGTGCACAGCATTTTTTTATTTAGTTTTGGAATGCTTTGTCCCTTTTTTTTTTAATCGTTTCAGGTGATTTCGGGCCATTTTAAAAACTGTTTTTTTTTCCATTTCGAGTCGTTCGATATTTCACCGTGATTCGTAATTTCGGATTGATCCGAAATATCGGATCATCCAATATCGTTTTTTGAATCACTTCGGTTTTCAGACCCGATTCATTATCATTACTGAAACACTGTTTCCAAAAATTATTGAACAAAACTTTTTTTAAAAAAAAAAAAGTTCGAAAACATGAAATTTCAACCCAAAAAATTCTGAAAAATGCCAAACAAATCCTAAAAAAAAAAAAAGTGAAAAAAATAAACAGTTTAAGAAATATTTGATAAAAACGCAAATTTTTTTACAATGAAACCTATGTGGAAAAAAGTCTTGTGTCTTTAAAAGAGTTAGGAAACCTAAAATTTCACCCAAAAAATGCTGAAAAATGCTAAAAAAAATCCCCAAAAAGTCTTATTGCTGAAGGTGAAAAAAAGAAACTGTTTAAGAAATATTTGATAAAAACAGGGATTTTTTAACATTAAAACCTGTTGCCATTTTCATTCCGTTTTGGAACATTTTCGCTACATTTTTCTCGTTCCGGATCACTCGGATATCGTTTCGGATCACTCTCATTCTGTTTGATATCATTTCGGATCACTCTCGTTCCATTTGAGATCGTTTCGGATCACTCTCGTTCCGTTTGATAGCGTTTCGGATCATTCTCGTTCCGTTTGATATCGTTTCGGATCATTCTCGTTCCGTTTGATAACGTTTCTGTTTTGTCATATCATTTCAAATATGAAACTTCCATAATTTTTCATATTTTGGCAAGACGGATCACAGAAATACCTTGAATTTCTTTCAAACAGATAGCCTGGTTAAATTTTAACACTGGGTAAACAGAATGAGCTTCCCAGACACTAGACCTCCTAAACTCATTAGCATATCTCACCAAGGATTCCACTTTATCAGATTAGGTAGACAAAGGAAACACCAATGTATTGTTCAGAGATTGGGAAAAATAACATTCTGGAGCAATTTTGATTGTAAAAACCTAGATTTTAAGGAAGCTATATTGCATATTGCATTGCCTTGAAACTAAGGAATACAATGTATCACACATGAAAGTGAAACTTATTGTATATCCAAGGGCAATTCAATGGGTCACATCTAAACTCTCTAATCATGAAAACCTTGGAAAATGTTGAATTGTCCAAGCTGTTAAAAAAAATTAAAAAAAATAAGGTTAGAGATTTTTTTTTATATAGCAGTGATGGTTACCTACAAATCAAGTTTGTAAGACCAATTGATCTGTAACATTATATTATACAAGGTGCCTAGGTGGTATTTGAATATCTAACTTATGTGGTGAGTTACAATAGATAATCGTGATATTCTTATAAAAGATAGAGGCCATACCACATTTAATTGATTATTAAATAACGAGTGTCTCGTTTATCAACGCTCAGAAAACCGTTGATTAAATCTGATAATTATGATTGAATCTTAAGGGATATCACAAAACACATGTAAACTTGAGATAATCCTGCAGACCCATATCTCTAGATATCTGTATCAACCTACATCAGGCATGCACGCCGTGGCAAAATACGCTGGCGCTTTATAAATAAAGCATAATAATAATATTGGAAGATGCTGCATAGAATAATTGTATATATTAGGTTATTACTTGGTCATATATATTATTAATTCCTTACCCCACGATTCCACTAAGACCCACCCAAATCCTCTCACACCAGTATCTATCTTCACTATCAGATGGTAAAGTATAATTCAATAATTTTAACTTTATATCTATTTTCTAATTGCATTGTCACTGCTTTATATGTCCATCACCTATTAAAGGAATATAAATGAATTAGTTGGCTGTTGAAGCCTAAACCGTAGAATAGTTAGCCTTTCCGTTCTACTGCAGAGGAACTCTAAGGAAGAAAACTATTACAGGTGGCCTTGTTGCTCCCCCTAATTTATTGAATTTATTTATTTTTCAAGAATGCTGTGTTTGGACATCTAAAGATAATTATTGTCCCCATAGTGAGATAAGCTGGAACTGAGAAATAGCTTTTATATATCAAGTTACCATCAGCCCCATTAGAATAAACGAACATAACCCAATTCTACATCTTGTAACCACGACTATTGAATGTATTTCCATGTACAATACATGTAATAGTATACGGAGTCAATAGGAAGTTGTTTGTTAACTTCTGCGAGATAAATTGCTGAGTCTAGATGGCAAGTGATTAAATATACAGGTTGTCTTGGTCGGTCCATCCTATGTGTTACACAGTAAATGCAGTGAATGATATTGTAAGCCGAGTATTGATGCTGTGATTAATCTGTAGAAGAGATAGTTTACCTATCAAGATTGTGTTATGTGCCTCCCTGAATGAAGTTTCATTTAGTGAATCGGCCCCCACAATAATAAATTGTGCTGCAGGTGATGCCCCAGTAACTGAGTGTTTTTAGCCAGGTTGAGGATTTTTTTATAAATGGGAGAAGCTTAAGTGGGTAGAATAAAACTTGGTGTTTTAGAATTGATTCGTACATATGTGTGGTGCGGTCTATAAACCTAAGCTGTTTGTCCATTAGATTATTGCGTGTCGCAGTATTTCTACTAATCACTACCTATATTTACTTTTAAAATTGTATCTTGCTGATCAGTTGACAACATATGATTGCATGGAACTTGATGGTGTAAATAAACCTTGATATTGTTTTACTGTTACATAGTCTTGTATCATCTGTAATGATTTTATTATGTCTAAAAATATCCACATAGCCTCAAAAGAACTCGGGATAAAGCGCTATATATTTGTTAAGACGTATATTCATCGATTGGTTATTAATCCTTATTTTAAGGGTAAATAACCAAATTATACCATTGGATTTGGAGGCACTGTCATTAATGAGATATATATATATCGCAGAGTGCGCTCAGACTGCGGTCGTCTGACATTAGCCTAAGGGGTTAAAGTCTGTCTGTTTTACCCCAGGACTGAGTGCTGCCTCATTTCTGGGAATGCTAATCACCACGCTTTCATTGTACCCATCCTTAAGCTTCGTCTAAGGGCTGAAGAAAGGCACGGAAGCCTGCTGGAGAGAGCACGGGGGACCGGCATAGGGGCCGGCATTAGTGGATATGCCCTGTCGGGGTATGGAGATTAGTCTGTTAGAAACATAGAAAAATGTCGGCAGATAAGAACCTTTCGGCCCATCTAGTCTGCCCAATTACATGGATACTTTACCTGGATTTATCTTTTGTTTAGGATAGCCTTATGCCTATCCCATGCCTGCTTAAATTCAATTACTGTTTTGGCCTCTACCACTTCTACTGGAAGACTGTTCCATGTATCCACCACCCTCTCAGTAAAATAATGCTTCCGGATGTTACTTTTAAACCTTTGCCCCTCTAATCTAAGACTATGTCCTCTTGTTTTGCTACTTTGTTTCCTTTTAAATATACTCCCTTCCTCTACCTTGTGGATTCCCTTTACGTATTTAAATGTTTCTATCATATCTCCTCTGTCTCGTCTTTTTTCCAAGCTGTACATGTTAAGATCATTAAGCCTTTCCTGGTAACTTTTCTCCTTCAAGCCGTACACCATTTTAGTAGCCCTTCTCTGAACTCTCTCTAAGATGTCTATATCCTTCTGGAGATACGGTCTCCAGTACTGCACACAGTACTCCAAGTGAGGTCTCACCAGTGCTCTGTACAGTGGCATGAGCAATTCCCTTTTCCTACTGCTAATACCTCTCCCTACACAGCCAAGCATTCTGCCAGCATTTCCTGCTGCTCTATTACATTGACTACTTACCCTTAGATCCTCTGCAATAATAACCCCTAAATCCCAACCCTCAGATGTATCAAATATTCTATATTCAGCCCTTGGTTTTTACGTCCCAGGTGCATTATCTTGCACTTATCCACATTAAAACTCAATTGCCACAGCTCCCACCATTTTTTTAGTCTACCTAAACCATTTGTCATTTGGCTGATCCCTCCAGGAACGTCAACCCTGTTGCAAATCTTTGTGTCATCAGCAAAAAGACATACTTTACCATTAATACCTTCTGCAATATCACTAATAAAAATATTAAAGAGAATGGGTCCAAGTACTGACCCCTGAGGTACCCCACTGGTAACAAGACCTTGCGCCAAATAAACTCCATTTACCACAACCCTCTGTTGTCTGTCACTCAGTCACTGCCTAATCCAGTCAACAATATTGGAATCCAAGCTCAAAGATTGCAATTTATTGATAAGCCTTCTATGCGGAACAGTATCAAAAGCCTTACTGAAATCTAAATAAGCAATGTCTACTGCACCACCTGTGTCTATTATTTTTGTTACCCAATCAAAAAAATCTATAAGATTAGTTTGCCATGATCTCCCTGAGGTAAACCCATGTTGTTTCTGATCCTGTAATCTATGTGTTTTTAGATGTTCAACAATCCTTTCCTTTAACATGGTTTCCATTAATTTCCCCACTACTGACGTAAGACTAACTGGCCTATAGTTCCCCGATTCCTCCCTACTACCCTTCATGTAAATGGGCACAACATTTGCTAATTTCCAGTCTTCTGGGACGACTCCCGTTAACAGATTTATTTAACCAATCCTTGTTAACGGTTTTGCTATTACACCACTGAGCTCTTTTAACCCCTTAAGGACGGGAGTAATTTTACAACTTCGGCGCTGTTTCGGAAGTAGAAGTTTGCTGAGCTCATTTTGACCATTTTTAAGTCACGTATTCTTATACCACCCAGACAAATTATATATCGTTCTTTCCGTCAGACTCGGCAGATTAATAATATATCATTATTATATGTATATGTCATGCCCTGCCAAAATGCTATAACAAAAAAATGTAAACAAATGTCTTCCACAGTGTGTAAAGTGTTTTTTTTTTTTTTTAAATTTTATTATCCGAGGCTCTGCGGTCATATTCTATTGGGTAGATTTGTTAAAAAAATTAGAACGGGGAACCCATTTTTTTTTTGGGGAGAAATTGCGTGATTTTAGCTAAACCCCCCCCAAAAAAAAAAAAATCATTAGTGAAGCATCATTGTTCACATTATAATTGAAATGTGAACAATAGTGCTGCATTAAGACAACAAAATTTTTTTTATTAGATTTATTATTTTTTTATTATTTAATTTATTATTTTTTTATTATTTTTATTTTTACTTTTTTTACAGTTTTATTTTACTTTTACCATGGTCATGTTTGATATCATTGGAAAGGCCATGCTCTGGAATACTCTGCAATATCAGCCATGACCCCCTAGCTGCCACCGATCAGGAGATAAAGGGGTTCAAAGAACCCCCCTATCTCCTGCAAGGGATTTCCATAGGAAATCCCTTTGCAGCTAGGGGGTTCCCGGTTAACTGACATCATCGCGCATGGCGCGATGAGTCAGTTGACCGGGGGTGACCCAGAGGTGGGGGCTGCCATCCAAGATGGCGGCCCCCACCGGAAATAGGCCGCGATCGGGCACAAATTAGTGCCCGGTCGCGACCTGGCAACTAAGGGGTTAACCCCCCATACATCGCTGGAAAGGTCAGGCTGTGACCCTTCCAGCGATGCTGGCCACAGCCGCCGGGGAGCAGGCGATCGGGAGATAGAGGGATCCAAAGGATCCCTCCCCTCCAGGCGCTTCCCTGAAACTGACGTCATCGCGCCACCGGCGCGATGACGTCACAGCGCCGGAGGAGGGATCACACTGATCTGACTCCGCGGGAGTCAGAGCAGCGTGGGAGCGACCGGAGGAGGTGAGTATCTCCCGGGGGGGGGGGGCTGTAAACGCCAAGGACGTACATTTACGTCCTGCGGCGTCAAAGCCCGCCTAATGCAGGACGTAAATGTACGTCCTGCGGCGTTAAGGGGTTAATAATTTAGGGTGGATCCCATCAGGCCCCATTGACTTATTTGTCTTTACTTTAGACAGCTGCTGTAGAACCTCCTCCTCTGTAAACTCATATGTAAATGTCTCGTTAGTGTTTCCTCCTAACTGAGGTCCCTTTCCTTCCTTTTCTTCTGCAAAGACTGAACAAAAATATTCATTGAGGCAGTCAGCGAGACTTTTATCCTCTTCTACATACCTTCCTTCCTTTGTTTTTAATCTAACTAATCCTTGTTTTACTTTTCTTTTCTCGTTTATGTATCTAAAAAATGTTTTGTCCCCCTTTTTTACTGACTGAGCTATTTTCTCTTCTGCGTGTGCTTTGGAAGCTCTTATAAATTGCTTTGCCTCTTTCTGCCTAATCTTATAGGTTTGCCTATCTTCTTCACGCAGAGTTGTTTTATAATTATTGAATGCTGTCTTTTTGTTCTTCACTATTTTGGCCACTTCTGCAGAGTACCACAGTGGTTTCTTCCCTTTTTTGTTTTTGCTAACAAGTGGAATGCAATTGCCTGTGGCCTTCAATAATGCTTCCTTTAAATAATCCCATTTCTCCTGGACACCCTTTAAACTCCTCCAGTCTGATAATGACTCCTTCACACAAAATCTCATTTTAGAAAAATCTGTTTTTTTAAAGTCTAAAACTTTTGTTTTTGTGTGGTGCGGCTCCACCTGTTCCTGTGATTATAATGCCGTGTGACAGACCATCATGCCCAGAATCCCCTCTGGCATATAAAATGACACAGCACAATTTTTGGGGGTGATTAGAAGCCGGCCCCCCCCCACTGGTTTCCTGGATGCTCTCCTTTTCACTGTATATGTGCAGAGCCAGACCCTCGCCCCATGTTGTAATGGATTTGAACCCTCAGGGCAACGCCCCTTCTTGTGTGACCTTTACACCTTACCCTGGTCATCTTTTCTGATGGTGAGGTGGACTTTCAGTTGTCCCCTGCGGTCACACCGCTGTTCCCTGTACTTTCCATATCAACTGAAGCCACAGTAGCATTGTTTGAATGGAATATTTACAGGCGACAGTGGACGCAGCGTGAGGTTCGGCCTTTAATAAAGTCGCTCACTGGGTGGCGACGTATCAGTAGGCCACACTGTAATATGGCGTCCGGTGCGGCCTCCAGCCCCTGGACATTACAGAAAGATCTTCTGGAGATGTTAGAGGTCAATGAACAGGTGGATTCCCTGATGCAGAAGGGGTGGAGCTCGTGGTTGAAATCCCATTCACCCGCCCCCTAGTCGGCTCTGGTAGACATTACCTGAGTGGGAAGCTGCACCAGCCGCTGGGCTCCGCATAGTCCCGAGGAGGGTCTCCTCTCTTCTTGTACATCTCATCCCCGCGCAGCTTGTGGCACGAGTCACAGTGACAGACACAGAGCTTCGAATCCTCAATGAAATAGCCATCTGCAACAGCCAGGAGACACGGCCGTCAGGGAGGGGACACTGGGGGATGACAGAGTGAGGGTAACACGTCCATCAGGGAGGGAACGCCGGGGGATGAGAGAGTGAGGGTAACACGTCCACCAGGGAGTAAACTGGGGATGACAGAGTGAGGGTAACACGGCCGTCAGGGAGGGAACACCAGGGATGAGAGAGTGAGGGTAACACGTCCACCAGGGAGTAAACTGGGGATGACAGAGTGAGGGTAACACGGCCGTCAGGGAGGGAACACCAGGGATGAGAGAGTGAGGGTAACACGTCCACCAGGGAGGGAACACCAGGGATGAGAGAGTGAGGGTAACACGTCCACCAGGGAGGGAACACCAGGGATGAGAGAGTGAGGGTAACACGTCCACCAGGGAGTAAACTGGGGATGACAGAGTGAGGGTAACACGGCCGTCAGGGAGGGAACACCAGGGATGAGAGAGTGAGGGTAACACGTCCACCAGGGAGGGAACACCAGGGATGAGAGAGTGAGGGTAACACGTCCACCAGGGAGGGAACACCAGGGGATGAGAGAGTGAGGGTAACACGTCCACCAGGGAGGGAACACCAGGGGATGAGAGAGTGAGGGTAACACGTCCACCAGGGAGGGAACACCAGGGGATGAGAGAGTGAGGGTAACACGTCCACCAGGGAGGGAACGCCGGGGGATGAGAGAGTGAGGGTAACACGGCCGTCAGGGAGGGAACACCAGGGATGAGAGAGTGAGGGTAACACGTCCACCAGGGAGGGAACGAGAGAGTGAGGGTAACACGTCCACCAGGGAGGGAACGAGAGAGTGAGGGTAACACGTCCACCAGGGAGGGAACACCGGGGGATGAGAGAGTGAGGGTAACACGTCCACCAGGGAGAGAACTGGTGATAATAGAGTGAGGGGCACAAAGACTGGTCTGGGGCTACCGGCACTGGGGAGATACAGTTCATTGAGGGATCCATGAATGCCAACATATACTGTGACATACTAAAGCAGAGCATGATTCCCTCCCTTCAGAGACTGGGCCGCAGAGCAGTATTCCAACGTAACGACCCCAAACACACCTCTAAGAAGACCTCTGCCTCGCTAAAGAAGCTGAGGGTGAAGGTGATGGACTGGTCAAGCATGTTTCCAGACCTAAACCCTATTGAGCATCTGTGGGGCCTCCTCAAACGCAAAGTGGAGGAGCGCAAGGTCTCTAACATCCACCAGCTCGGTGAGGTCGTCATGGAGGAGTGGAAGAGGACTCCAGTGGCAACCTGTGAAGCTCTTGTGAACTCCATGACCAAGAGGGTTAAGGCAGTGCTGGGAAATAATGGCGGCCGCACAAAATATTGACACTTTGAGCCCAATGTGGAGCTTTTCTCTTAAGGGTGCGGTCACTTCTGTGAGATACTGTGTATATAGATATCCCCACTTTGTGATTGGAGGGTGAGAGATATCTATACGGATCCTGTGGTGATCCCTCCAGTCACAGAGGGAGGTAACGCCTCAGTTCCCCATCCACTGGGTGGCGCAGGGTTCCCCGGACACTGGACGCCGCAGGGTTCCCCGGACGCCGCAGGGTTCCCCGGACGCCGCAGGGTTCCCCGGACGCCGCAGGGTTCCCTGTCCCAGATTCTGCGGAGTCCCTTTCACAGCATTTCCAGCTTCAGGGTACGGTTTGGGACACGCAGGGGATCACGCACTGATTGCTTTGCAGGACATAACGAGCCGGACATCAACCCGAGGTGCTAGAGGGCAGAGTGAGGGCGAGCAGCGTCCACCATGCGTCTTCTAACTCTGAGCCCAGGCGGCGACAGAACAAGATGAGGGGGAAATCCCAAAGTAAAGGGGGTCTCACCTGGCAGGAGGAGGAGATCCTTCAGGCGGGTGCAGAGGGCGAGATACTCACAGCTCAGCAGAGCGAGCGGGTCTGGGGGCAGCCGGCACAGACTTTCTTTCACACCTAAATAAAAGACAACATATTCACCAAAACGAGAGACGCCGGCCCCAGGCAGCACGGAGGATACGGAGAGCGGTGAGAATGGCGGACACATTGCAACAGGGCGCCATTACTAAACGGACACCATCTGCTGGCCACGATTCACCATGGCGTCAAGCTGCAGAATTAGCTGGTTATAACAGGTTTATCACACGCTAGAATAGCTGAACGAGTTTCTGCATACCGGCTCGCCGGTACCTCCCACTGACACCTTCACAATCAGAACCTGCAGACTGAGATGCGTCTCTCCACTCAATAAGTGACCATTCCAAGAGCGCCGCAGATCCAAAGAGCAGCAGGAGAGGCTTCACACTGAACCCTGGCGCACTCTGAAGCCTCTCCTTCTTTCTGTGCGATGCTCCTCCGGAGAGCCGATGAAATGCTTCACAGGGGAGAGGGCACCCAGCGAGCTGGCACCAAAGGAAAGCTTTTTCACGAGGAAGCTTTAGGAGCGGGCAGCCCACGGCCAGATAAAGAGGCGCTACCCCCTTTAGGGGGTACAACAGCCGGAACCCACCCACTGCGCAGCCCAGAACCCACTGCCAGCCACATCTCCTCTGCACACGAGGCAAATGACTGGGCTTCCAAAGCAAAACGGAGGGTCCAGCCACCCCAATAAGGAGTTAAAAGGAGGGAACCTGCGCCTTTTCTAAGGCTCGAAATAAGCCATTTTCAGCCAGTTCCCAAATAAAAAAGTGACCTTCTCACCATTCACTGGAATTTCCATTTTCCCTTTGAATGTTCTCAAAGGGCTTGAACCACTCCAGGGTCCAGGAGGAGCAGCACGTTGACTCCCTCCATATGCCATCTTTGTGCGCACCTCATCAGGACGGGGAGAGAGATGCCTCCTGAGCTCCAGGAGTGGAACTCCTCTCCAACACGCTACTCACCATCCACCATGTCAGCCTTCTCTCGCTCCCCGGGAAGCTGCCCCTCATGGGTATCAGACTCTGCCCCTGCTGCTTCCCCCGTTACAATGGAAACCTGGGGCGGAGAAATGAGGAATTAGAAAGAACAGGGTGGCCAAGAGATGGAGGACACAAGACGTGGAGACAGAGGTTCAAGCTAGATTTATCAGATCAAACCCTATCATGGTAAGGACAGGTAGGGGCGTGAGGACAGGTAGGGGCCGTGAGGACGGGTAGGGGCGTGAGGACGGGTAGGGGCGTGAGGACGGTAGGGCGTGAGGAGGGTAGGGGCGTGAGGACAGGTAGGGGCGTGGAGGACAGGTAGGGGCGTGAGGACAGGTAGGGGCGTGAGGACAGGTAGGGGCGTGAGGACAGGTAGGGGCGTGAGGACAGGTAGGGGCGTGAGGACAGGTAGGGGCGTGAGGACAGGTAGGGGCGTGAGGACAGGTAGGGGCGTGAGGACAGGTAGGGGCGTGAGGACAGGTAGGGGCGTGAGGACAGGTAGGGGCGTGAGGACAGGTAGGGGCGTGAGGACAGGTAGGGGCGTGAGGACAGGTAGGGGCGTGAGGACGGGTAGGGGCGTGAGGACGGGTAGGGGCGTGAGGACGGGTAGGGGCGTGAGACGGGTAGGGGCGTGAGGACGGGTAGGGGCGTGAGGACGGGTACGGGGCGTGAGGACGGGTACGGGGCGTGAGGACGGGTACGGGGCGTGAGGACGGGTACGGGGCGTGAGGACGGGTACGGGGCGTGAGGACGGGTACGGGGCGTGAGGACGGGTACGGGGCGTGAGGACGGGTACGGGGCGTGAGGACGGGTACGGGGCGGGAGGACGGGTACGGGGCGTGAGGACGGGTACGGGGCGTGAGGACGGGTACGGGGCGTGAGGACGGGTACGGGGCGCGAGGACGGGTACGGGGCGCGAGGACGGGTACGGGGCGCGAGGACGGGTACAGGGCGCGAGGACGGGTACAGGGCGCGAGGACGGGTAGGGGCGCGAGGACGGGTACGGGCACAGCAGAGAGAATGACGGAATGGGGGGGGGGGTAATGATAGGGATTCCCTGGTGACACACAGAGGCTCAGACGTGTGTCTTTTTTGTAGAGGGTGAATGTTCACAGGAGAACAGAGGAGGAAGCTGTATCAGAGGAAGGTGACGCTGGCCTCTGGCCGATAGGATTGTCTCCTTATGGACGTCAAATGCTGACCTGCTCACACTGTCCATACAGGTCCACGACTACGTAACACGGCTCTGGAAGGTCCTGAGCCCCCAGTCCTTGGTCCAATCCATTGATGTAGAGGTGAAGCCCACCCGTCGAGTCCAGCAAAAGACCAAGACATGTTCCTTCTGGACACAGGTCAAGGTTGGGACCATAACCCTCTCGAATCTATGGAGAGAATGTAGAAAGGGGGAGAGTGAGCAAAGGATCATGGGAGGAAACAAACCCCAGCAACAAACCCCACCAAAATGGAAAACTCAGCAGCAAACCCCGCGAAATGGAAATCCCAGCCCCCCACCCAACAACTAAAACAGCCCCCGGCAGCAAACCTCAAACAGAAAACCTAGCCCCCAGCCCCCCATCCAACACAAAAAACATACCCCCTACCCAAAAAAAAAAACCCCAGCCCCCACCCAACAAAATAAAAAAACAGCCCCCAGCAGCAAACCCCACCAAAACGGAAAACCCAGCCCCCCACCCAACAAAAAAACCCTGTCGAAATGGAAAAGCCAGCCCCACGCCCCCCCAAAAACATAGCCTCCAGCAACAAACTCCACCAAAAAGGAAAACCCAGCCCCTCACCCAACCCCTAAGCAGCAGACCCCACCAAAACGGACAACCCAGCCCTTAAGCAGCAAACCCTGCCAAATGGAACAGAAAACCCCGCCCCCCCAGAAGTAAATACCAAACGGAAAACCCAGCCCGCCAACAGCAAACCCCACCAACACATAATACACAGCATAAAAATGTTATAAAACGCACTAAATTCACATTATAAGACACATTATTAAACACATGCTGCTGATTGTTTTTTTTTTTAAAGTAATTGCTGTGTCACGGGATGGCCCAGCACCCTCAGCCAGGGGCGGCGCGCAGTGACAGTGGTGACATGGACACTCGGGTGCGGTGGCACGCACCCAGTTTTACGAGTACTTTCATTAGATGTGGTCTTACTGATGTGCTGTATTAAGATGTACCTTGTGTGATTGTAACTGTATTAGGTGTAAGAAAACGTTTGTATGTGTTTTTCCCCGTCGCCATTTTGCCCATTCCAGCATGGTTACACCAGACAAAGGATCTCCTGGCCCCAAGATGGAGGATACAGCAAGCCAGCTGCTTGGAGGCTGTTCCCAGACCTCATTTGCCTAATCCCTGGACAATGGGAAGGCTGGAAGGGACCTGGGAGGGAACAGGGGGGGCTGGGAGAGGAGCCAATCAGTGCTGGTTGTGTGGGTGGGGGAGTGGGCAATCTGTGTATGTGAAGTTGTATACCTGACCCTGTTGTAAACCCTTAAAGTTAGTTGATCTAGTTCATTCAGCCACGCCTGGTGTTCTTTATTTGGTGAACGTATTCCTGTGATCCAGCGCGGTCTACAGAGCACGGTAGCCAGATCCGAATCGACCACCCTGTGCCTGCATCTCGCATCAGGACAGAGGTGCAGCGTGCGGGCATCGACCGCTGTGAGATCCGATTCGACGGCCGCGGCGCATCTGCCGCGCATTTCCCGCGCATCGGTATAGCGGGCGCCATCCGATCGCCGGTAGATCCGAAAAGACGCGCGGACGTCCCAACTATAAGATCCGACAAGCTCCCGAGGGGGATTCCGATCCGACCGGCCGTTCCGCAGACGACACATCCGCCAACCAAGGTCAGTAGACCAGCTGCTCGGGACGCTGAGTGCCGTGTCGCTCAGTGGTCGGGCTGGTCTCACCCAGGGGTCCCTTCCAACGCCCGCCAACCCTTTCCCAGGGTCACTCCAGGCCGCTCGAGACGCCGGGTGCCGTGTCACTCGGTAGTCGGGCCGGCGGTAAGCGCACTAGGGGGAAGCAGATAGGAGCACACCCGCAGGCGGACAACATCCCATTCCGTCATACTGGTGGCAGCGGTGGGATCGCTCTCTGCAGACCCCTAGGAGACCTACGCCATGGCGGTGTACGCCCCCTACAACAGGGACACCCTGCGTGGGATGTTGGAGAACCGGGGAGGAACGCCGGGTAACAAGAAAAGGAAGACCCTGATCAAGGAGCTGACCAGGATGGATCAGGACGAGGCGACGACGCCCGTCCCCAGCCCTGTCCACGCAGAGGTGGAGGAAGGCGCTGACCTCAGAGAGGTGCGGCGTCGGATCGCACTGCTTGGAGATGCCCCGACGACAGAGGACCGATGTAAGGTGATTCGGGAGTTCTACCGGGAAGTTGAGCTGGAGAAGGAACGCCAGCACCAGCTGCGGTTGGCAGAGCTCCGCGGAGCAGAAACTGAGTACAATGACCCCGAACCCTACCCCGTGGAACCCTGGGTCGAGACTCACAGCTCGTATGGAGCTTCACCCTGGGAATCCACAACCCCCAGTGACGACGCTTGCGGGACTCTCAGCTTGTCTGGAGCCTGTACTGAGGACATCACTCATCCCAGCGACCCTCGGATGGAGACTCACAGCTCGCCTGGAGCTGCATCTGAGGACGCCATATTCCCCATTGAGGAGCGGTGCTCCTGTGCCGGCACCTTCGCAGACATGAAGGTCGTGCTGGCAAGAAGGCTGCAGGAGGGTCCAGAGCGGGACCAGGGGTCCACAGAGGAACTGTGGTACGAGGCCCTGGACCATGAGCGGGACTGCCATGATGTGGACATTCCTTCCGACGCTGACGTCTATCGGGAGCAGTACGCTGTGCGAGCAGCGCTCCTGCAGGGCCGGGCCCCAGAAGAGTGGGAGGCCGAGCTCTGGAGTCTGGTGCAGGAGGAGGTCGCACTGGACGCCGCGTACCGCGCGCTCCGGTGGCTAACCGCCGCTCCGGCAGTACGCCCGTTGGGAGGCAGTTCCGTTGCAGGGCCTCGCTACGGAGGCACAGGACTGCTCTACGCGAGCATGGCCGCCGACCCCGATTTTGGAGAGGAGACCGAGGAACGGATGGAGGACATCCTGGAGCGACGGGAACTGGAGATCCCGTCAGACAGCAGGGACTCAGTGTTTGAGGAGCTGGAGTCCCTAGCTGAGCGAGAGTGGGAGCTCGAGGTGGCTTATCGAAGACTGTTGGACGGCGTTCCGCAGTCGAGCCTGAGCTCCCCGTGGTGGGACGGGTCGACGGAGGAAGTCGACAGTCCCCAGGTTTGGGACCTATGGGAAGCCGAGGCGGACTCATGGGTGCCCGTGGGGGGTCGTCTGAGGAAGTTACCCCCCTCACCCCGCAAGAGGACAGGGTGGCCGAGGCCACGGGTCCAGCGGGGGAGGAGACGGATGGTCTCCCCGGGATGGGTTGTGCGCAACCGTCGATTGCCCCGGGGGGTGAAGTGACCATCCTTCCCCAAGGAGATCTCCAACCAGCAGAAGAGCTGGCTACGGGGCAGAGTGCTGCTGGCCTCTGCCCACTGCCCAAAGTCTGCCAGGAGGGGCAGACAGATGGTTCCCCCGGGATGGGTTGTGCGCAACCCTTGGTTGTCCCGGGGGTGAAGCAACCATCCTTCTCCAAGGAGATCTCTCGCCAGCAGAAGAGCTGGCTACGGGGCAGAGCGCCGCTGGCCTCTGCCCACTACTCAAAGTCTGCCCGGAGGAGCAGACGGATGGTTCCCCCGGGACGGGTTGTGCGCAACCATTGATTGCCCCGGGGGGTGAAGAAACCATCTTCCCGCAGGGAGATCCTCGCCCAGCTGACGAGCTGGCCACGGGGCAGAGCGCCGCTGGCCTCTGCCCATCCCTCTCAGTTTGCCTCGAGGGGCAGCGCGAGGATGACCCTGTACGACTGCCGCGGCAGCGGTCCAGTCCCCTCGTCGGCGGCCAGGGAGAGCAGCCGGGTTTGACCCCGTTTGTCCTCCCGGTTGCCGTTTCCGTACCCGGCCAACCAGCAGAAGAGCTGACGCCAGGGCAGAGAGCCGCTGGCCTCTGCCCGTTCCGCCCGATTCGCCCCGAGGGGCAGAGCGTGGATGACCCTGGGCGACTGCCGTTGCATCCCGTGATTCTCCCTTCCAGCTGGCTGGAGGAGCAGCCAGGTTTGGCTCTTGTGGTTCCTTCAGTTGCCGTGTCCGTACCTGGCCCTCCAGTGGAAGAGCTGGCAACGGGGCAGAGCGCCGCTGGCCTCTGCCCATTTTTGCAACCTTTGGGCTCGGGAGCCTTACCCCGCCACGGTCCTGTCCCACGGCTGACCTGGGCACCTGGGGCGTGTGCAGTTAGCACCCGGGTTCCCCAGGTGAGTGACAATCCTGGGGGGGCACCGGAGGCCCTCCGGCCCAGAGGCATGTCCTCTCGCCCAGCCGGGGACACCCTCAGGACATGGGGTCCCGACCAAGCTGGCACGGCCGCAAGGCCAAATGGAGAGGCCTGGTGACCCGGCCTCCCCAGACTGACTATGGGCCTGGGAGCACCGACTTCCCCGGTATGACCCGGTGGGGTCAGACCAGGTGCGTCGAACTGGGGGAGGGGGAGGAGTGTCACGGGATGGCCCAGCACCCTCAGCCAGGGGCGGCGCGCAGTGACAGTGGTGACATGGACACTCGGGTGCGGTGGCACGCACCCAGTTTTACGAGTACTTTCATTAGATGTGGTCTTACTGATGTGCTGTATTAAGATGTACCTTGTGTGATTGTAACTGTATTAGGTGTAAGAAAACGTTTGTATGTGTTTTTCCCCGTCGCCATTTTGCCCATTCCAGCATGGTTACACCAGACAAAGGATCTCCTGGCCCCAAGATGGAGGATACAGCAAGCCAGCTGCTTGGAGGCTGTTCCCAGACCTCATTTGCCTAATCCCTGGACAATGGGAAGGCTGGAAGGGACCTGGGAGGGAACAGGGGGGGCTGGGAGAGGAGCCAATCAGTGCTGGTTGTGTGGGTGGGGGAGTGGGCAATCTGTGTATGTGAAGTTGTATACCTGACCCTGTTGTAAACCCTTAAAGTTAGTTGATCTAGTTCATTCAGCCACGCCTGGTGTTCTTTATTTGGTGAACGTATTCCTGTGATCCAGCGCGGTCTACAGAGCACGGTAGCCAGATCCGAATCGACCACCCTGTGCCTGCATCTCGCATCAGGACAGAGGTGCAGCGTGCGGGCATCGACCGCTGTGAGATCCGATTCGACGGCCGCGGCGCATCTGCCGCGCATTTCCCGCGCATCGGTATAGCGGGCGCCATCCGATCGCCGGTAGAACCCTAAAGACGCGCGGACGTCCCAACTATAAGATCCGACCAGCTCCCGAGGGGAATTCCGATCCGACCGGCCGTTCCGCAGACGACACATCCGCCAACCAAGGTCAGTAGACCAGCTGCTCGGGACGCTGAGTGCCGTGTCGCTCAGTGGTCGGGCTGGTCTCACCCAGGGGTCCCTTCCAACGCCCGCCAACCCTTTCCCAGGGTCACTCCAGGCCGCTCGAGACGCCGGGTGCCGTGTCACTCGGTAGTCGGGCCGGCGGTAAGCGCACTAGGGGGAAGCAGATAGGAGCACACCCGCAGGCGGACAACATCCCATTCCGTCATATGCTGTAAAAAGGAAAAATAAAGTTAGGTTTTTATCTCCTGTTTCCATTTTGTGGATTTTTCCCAAGATGCAACATTTAGCAAAATCTTAAGGCAAGTTTGACGGGACGGCCGCCACTTAATTTTATCATTATTTTATATATTTTTATGTTATTTTGTTTCCCCGCTATTTATATATTATGTTTCAATGTTCACGACTGTCACCAGATGTACCCTGTCTGGCCCAAAATTATGGAATTTTCCCAAGTGATGTGGGGAAGTTAGAATTTTAATAAAGGATTGAGGCGAGTATTGCATCTCATTTCTTCCATTTATTTAAATAGCAGCAAGGATATAACAAATAACAGTAAAAAAACAGAAAAGACATGTCCTTCGTCTAGACACGCCCATATCCATCAGCCAATCCCTGCACCACACTTCCTCTTTTCTTGTAATTGGTAAAAAGTCCAAAACAGGAACTAGAAAAAGACCAAAACAGAAGAAAAACTCTAGACTTTCAGCAACAGACTCCACCGAGGAGACGACGGTCCAATCCAGGAAGCTGGAGAAAAAACCAAACACGAAAGGGGGCATCAGAAAACCTCTCAGCAAAAGAGGCACGACAAACATGACTGCAAGCACCACAAAGGCTAGACATAGATACTCAAATCAACCCAAAGGGAGGAAGAGGTGGGCAATACTCGTCTCTGGGTCCTTTATTAAAATTCTAACTTCTCTACATTAGTTCGGAAAAGTCCATAATTTTAATACACAGACTCAGAGGCTCCTATTGAATGTTCAAAGCTGATCCACAAGTGTTACGGAGCAATAAACAATCGGTTTGAAATAGAAAGTCTTGAATGTAGACTCTCTAGACCAAACTGCAGCCCGGAGCAAATCCTCCAACCAACAACCAGCCGCCACAGCCAAAGAAGGCATCGCACTACATATCGAGTGTGGCCCAAACACGGACACATCCACTCCAGCGAGGCCAGCAACCACTTCAGTCAACGTGGTCGGACCCACAGCTAGATGAGGGGCACGGAACGAAACAAACAATGGTGATCCTGCCGAAGAACACAGGGGAAGAGTACGAGACTCATATTCCCTTAAAAAGAGAACTTGGCACAAACCTGGACTGTCTGGGAAGGCCGGAAAGGACACCGATGAGATTGAGGTCTTTGTTCGTTGACAGATGTCAAATCTAACAACCGCAAGAACAAAGGAACACACCTGAAAATCAAGAGCCCGGACATCCCCAACCCTCTTACATGAGAGTAAACACAATAACGCCAAGAGTTTGGCAGAAAGTTGACGTAACGACAAAGACCCATTCGGCGGCCATGCCAACAAAAGTGCAACGAGACATCCCAAGACCAATGATGTAACAGAATGCTGGAAAATTGTCCATCTTCAACAGCAGTCCGCAATGGCGGAGAGACCTTGCAAACAACTGCAGGGCAAACAGGCCCACCAACAATTCCAGGCCATTGATATGCAACAACTGCTTGAGGGAACCAACAACCACCCGTCTCCGACACCCCACAACAGGCTCCCCAACCCATGCGGCAGGCATCGGTCTCCTGTCAACACTGGAGGCGAGGACATAATGTTCCTCTTACAGCAACACCGGAGGTTCTGGATCCACCAACGGAGATTCAAGTGAGCCTCCGGTGACAATGGTATCAAGTCTGAATACGGGCATCACTTCCGGAAGAAACAGGTCTTCAGGCATTGAAGGGCCCGATAATGCAGAGGGGCTGGCCAGACTGCTAGCCTGCACTTGTCCTCCGGAAAACTCAACCGCATGGTGATCGGATCCACCACAAACCCCAGGAACTCTAGAACTGCAGACGGTTCCAAGACAGACTTTCCCACATTGACCAGAAAGTCCAGTTTTTTTTTTTTTGAGAAAGGATTTTACCAGGAAGGATACATTGAGATTTCTCTCGTTTTCAAGTATGTCCTGGGTGGCGAGTGTGTACCGTTAGGTGTCTTGCCAAGGACACTTACTGGAGAGGTTGCTCGCTGGGATCGAACCCATGACTCCACAGGCTCTCTCCATGCAGAGCAGTGACATTACCTCTACTCCACACAGCCGGTACGGAGGAGGTACGGTCTTGAAGGAGGAGGACCATCCATTGCACAGGAGTTCATAGAAGTTGCAGGGAGGAGCCATTAACGACACGTCTAAATAAATGATTAGACGAACACCCTTGGATTGGAGTTCTGCTATCACTGGCTTTAGGATTTTGGTAAAGCACCAAGGGGCTGAAGACAGGCCAAACGGAAGGTAGGAGAACCGCCACATCGAGTCTCCCAAACGAAAGCAAAAGGAAAATGCGCCTGTTTTCTGCAATCGGGACCGGTAGGTGTTTTGTAAATCCACCTTCGCTAACCAGTCACCCTGGCGCAACATATTCCTCAATAGATGGATTCCCTCCATTTTGAAGTTGCGATAGACAACGTACCGGTGATAGAACACAATGTCACGGTGCGATTTGGAGGGGGCTGTGCGCTGGCCTCCTGCCCAGAGACTATGGCCCGTGAAAGACTATTGGGGGAACTGGTGGGCCTTTTAAATATATTTGGTTTTCACTGTTTTATATATCTGCCAGTTAAAGATTTCTGATGTCTGTGTGTTATTCCCTGTATAGTGTAGATCTCTGTATTAGTACCTGCTATTGTGTAAATTCTCTCAGTAAGAGATTCCTTTTGTTTACGTGCTTTCTCCTTCCCCCATTCTCCATTGTTTGAAGGTCCTGTGTAGTTAATCTGATTTGTGCAGTTATCTGCTTGATTGTATGTAAATGAGGTTGATGGTTGAATGTATCTCTGTTGTGTAATAAACAGTCAGTTCTATTCTGACCAAGCTTGAAGTCACGACTCATGATTTGGGGTACCAGGAATCTTCTGCCCGCTGTGCCAAGGAAAGGCTCCAGGTCTACAGCTTCGGCTTATTTCTGGGGGTGCTAGCCAGGCTCTCTACAGGCACCGGGCCTTAAGCTGTGCCTAAGGTACTAGAGAAAGGTGTGAGAGTCACGAAAACCTGGGTGTCCAGTGAGGAAGCGGCATTTGGAAGATGTGACCCTCTCCGGGCACAGAGATCTGTTACAGTACCCATTTAAATCCCTGAGATTTATAACGGGACCTATAGCACCCCCTTCTTCGCCACGAGGAAGAGGTTGCTGATGAAACCCGATGAGGAAAGGGAAGCAAGCTCTATAGCGCTCTTGCATTGTAACTCTGCTACTGTCAGGGTGCACCAGGCATGTGCCTTGGTGGGACCCAAGTTCAAGCGGTTTGAGCCTTTAGCGCAGGGATATACAGGGAATACCTTGGAGTAGACCGACTGATACTGGTAGCAGTCCATGGCGTAGTACAAAGGGTATAGAGAGAGCGTGGTCAGGACGGTCCTTGGGTCAGTAGGCTGGCAGCAAGAAGGCAGGATCAGTGGGCAATGCAGGTGGTCTGATACACTAAATAGCATAAGACAGGTCAGCACAGTATCAAGGTTTGACTCTTAATGCAGAGTCAGTAAGCATAGGGGGAATGACTCTTTTATTGACAGACAAGGCAGTGTGGTGTGTGTTCGGTGCTTCCACTGTTAACCCCCTTCAGTGCTGGACAGGACTGAGGGCAACACTTTACATGGAGTTGCTGCAAGCAGGTACTGATCCCTGACAGATCCCCTGGGCAAAGGGAGCTTCTCCGGTCGACCAAGAGCTGGCCGAAGGTTGACATCAGCAGGCAGACTTTAATGTCCATATTCCAGATATCAGTTCCCAGTTGGGTACAGTGTCTTGAGCAGCACCCTGTGGCAACCAGTCTGAATCAGATTCCTCAGAGGATGAATCGCTGGGTGGAATAAAGTTTGTCACTGGGGTACAACGAGGGACCGCAGCATGATGAGCCCCTCTGCGGGACGTAGTAGGGAAGGTGGTACCAAGGTACCCAGTAAGCAGACTTGGGGGTCCTCTGGAACGCCGGGCTGTTTCCATTGGTAGCTCATCAGAGGACATGGTGTCCCATTCTTCCACCCCAGACTCAGGTGGAGAGCAGCAGTCTGCAGAAGGCAATGGATCTTGCTGGCTGGGAGTGATGGGAGTCAGTCAGTCACCTGGGCAATCTGGGGCAACTTTGAAGCTTGTCTACTGTTCAACGCCTCCTCGAACCTCGCTAGGTCTTCTTTACGCACCACCGTTCCAATGGAGGTATAGACACAGCCTGGTGGAACAAGGTCAGGGGAACAGGTGGTTAAAGCAGTACATTGCTTTTCGCATACAGGTTCTGGGGTGGTATGAACTGTAGCAGGTCTCAGGAATGAGACGATTCCCTGTATGCAATAAGGAGCCTCTGCCTTAGGTGCGGTGTTCTTCCTGGGTGCTGGTTTCGGGGTACCAGCTGCACTGGTCATAAGGTGCTGCCTGAGAGTAACGGGAGTCGTACCGGAAGGTCTGCATGGTCATAATGTGCATAGGAACAGGAAGGTCAGACTCATCAGGTACAGTTGTGTTCAAAATTATTCAACCCCCAATGCAGTAAAGGGTTTTAGGGAATTTAGTGACATTTGTAATTGTATTCAGAATGAAATCCTACAAGGACTTTTTAAAGAACCATATGCAACTAAAATGACATCAATTGGTTTTGTAATACAGTAGTAAATGTTTCTTTTGTGAATTCTTCATTGACACAATTATTCAACCCCTTAAAGACTACCACTCTGAAGAACAGAGGTTCATTCAAGTGTTTTCAATCAGGTATTGAAAACACCTGTGGATGTCACGGAGCAGCAATAAAGCATAATAAGCACCAATTAGGCAGCTTTAAAATGACTGTGATACTCAGCTCCTTCTAGACATTTACTGGTGTGGTTACAAACATGGTGAAGTCAAGAGAATGGTCCAGGAAGACAAGAGAAGAGGTGATTACTCTTCACAGGAAGGGCAATGGCTATAAGAAGATTGCAAAGATGTTAAACATACCAAGAGAGACCATAGGAAGCATCATTCGCAAATTCAAGGCAAAGGGCACTGTTGAAACGCTACCTGGTAGTGGCAGAAAGAAGATGCTGACTTCGACTGCTGTGCGCTACCTGAAGCGTAGAGTGGAGAAAAGTCCCCGTGTGACTGCTGAGGAACTGAGAAAAGATTTGTCAGATGTGGGTACTGAAGTTTCAGCTCAGACAATACGGCGCACACTGCGTAATGAAGGCCTCCATGCCAGAACTCCCAGGTGCACCCCCTTGCTGTCTCCAAAGAATAAGAAGAGTCGACTGCAGTATGCCAAAAGTCATGTGGACAAACCACAGAAGTTTTGGGATAGTGTTCTGTGGACTGATGAAACAAAATTAGAACTGTTTGGGCCCATGGATCAACGCTATGTTTGGAGGAGGAAGAACAAGGCCTATGAAGAAAAGAACACCTTGCCTACTATGAAGCATGGCGGGGGGGGTCAATCATGCTTTGGGGCTGTTTTGCTTCTGCAGGTACAGGGAAGCTTCAGCGTGTGCAAGGTACCATGAATTCTCTTCAGTACCAGGAGATATTGGATGACAATGTGATGCAGTCCGTCACAAACCTGAGGCTTGGGAGACGTTGGACCTTTCAACAGGACAATGATCCCAAGCATACCTCCAAGTCCACTAGAGCATGGTTGCAGATTAAAGGCTGGAACATTTTGGAGTGGCCATCGCAGTCACCTGACTTAAATCCGATTGAGAACCTCTGGTGGGACTTAAAGAAAGCAGTTGCAGTGCGCAAGCCTAAGAATGTGACTGAACTGGAGGCTTTTGCCCATGACGAATGGGCGAAGATACCCGTAGATGGCTGCAAGACACTTGTGTCAAGCTATGCTTCACGTTTAAAAGCTGTTATAACTGTATAAGGATGTTGTACTAAGTACTAAGATTGAATGTCACTTGGGGGTTGAATAAAACTGATAATGATGTGAGCACAGAAAAGACATTTGTGGTTATTTCATTATAAATGTTATGTTATATTTGTCTGACCTACACGTGCCTCTTTGATTTAATTGTAAGCAAGATGACTGAATGATCAAAATCAATGTCAAACTGGCCAAAACACTCAATTTCAGTGGGGGTTGAATCATTTTGAACACAACTGTATAGTGGTCTCGTACTCCATGGGCAATTTGGTTTCTTCCTCCTCTTCTGCATAGTCCTCCAGAGACTCCCTACCCCTGGGTTCAGCAGGCTTGAGTCTTCTGGGGGCAGGCTTCGGTGTATGAGGCTTTCTGGGAACAGGCTTGGGAACTGGAGGTCTCCTGGGAGCAGGCGTGGGTTCAGGTGCAGTGAACTCAGGTTGGGGGTGCATCTCTGGACACCAGAGTTTTTCTTGGTGCCGACTTTTTATTGGGGTTTGCCGTGAAACCGTAGGGGGATAGGGGGAATAACGCTTATTGACAAGGGGGTGTGGTGTGTGTTCGGTGCTTCCACTGTTAACCCCCTTCAGTGCTGGACAGGACTGAGGGCAACACTTTACAAGGAGTTGCTGCAAGCTGGTACTGATCCCTGACAGTTACCACCTGGCTCAACAACCGCACGCCCTCCGCTGACAAAGGGATGGGCAGAGGCGGATGTACCTGGACTGGTATGGAGATAAAGTCTATGACAAATCTGTGAACCGCAGACAAAACCCAAACGTTGGATGTTAAGAGTCTCCCATTTGTGTGTGAACCGACAGAGGCGTCCTCCAACCTTTAGAGGAACAATCAACAGGAGGAATAAGGTTTACCAGAGGGTCTTCTTGCAGAATACAAGCCTCTGTATCCAAGGAAACCCCTGACTCTCCAGACTCGAGAGCTTGTCGGGAATAACTGGGCCTGGGGTTTTTGGTCATACCCGGAGCAAGTGTTGGAAAAATTGGGGCCATGGGAAGGGCTGAATGAGGAGGAGGAGTCTAAATGGGTGGCTGCACGATCCCGTGTCCTACCGACCCTCCTGAAATCCCATCCCGAGAAAATCTTCTTTAAAGGAGTGAGTCACTTTATCTATTGTGATGAAAGCCCCGAGTATTCACCCATATCCTTAAGGAACCCCTTGCCAAACAAGAAACCTTTAGCTGCGCTGCCCTGCCCAGGGTCGGCAATGGCTAGAAGCTTGCGATCAAGTTTTAACAATATGGACCTCCGTCGCTCCGTAGCCAGGGCGGAATTAGCATTTCCGAAGAAACTGATGGAGCGTTGCACTCAATTTGTGACTAATACTGGGTCGAGTGGGGTCTGGGTAAGCTTCAGTTTCTGCTTTGTCCAGAAAATGGACCAAAGGTCCTAACATGTCGATGAGCTTATCTTCGCATAAACGGAACACGTGATACACGCCTTTCTTAGCAGACCAACCATGGGGGTTCAATGTATTTTAGAAAATTAGGATCCACCTCTGTAATGAGGCACGTTTTACCAGCTGTAATGGGGCGTGGGAGTTCTGCCTTCATTTTAACACGGGTAGCCTTATCCAAAGCTTTATGGGCTCTATTGTCTACCCATTTGGCCACATGAGGTTGAGGTGATCATTCAGAAAACCTCGGGTGTTGGGAGGTCCTCAGGGCAGATTAAGCGTATTCCCTCAATGTCAAAGATTAACTCCGATGCCGGAGTGGTTAATGGGGAAAATGGAGTCAGAAACTGGGGTATGAATATCTAAAGTATCCTCATCACCTCCCTGTCATGAAACGGACATAGCACTCCCTGCTTCAAACCCAAAGATTTTTATTCCCATGACAAAAAAACCCCAAAAGAAAACAGACAATTGCCTTGGGAAAGACTGTATGGTCATTTATATTGCGTGGTTTGATTTTAAATGTACTTTTATTACTGTATGTGAATGGGAATTTAGAGATGTGTTTTGGAGGTGCAGACCTTTCTTTTATGTAGAATGTAATTAGGTTTGAGTAATCCGGGATTATGCAAGAATGCTGTTTATCTGTTTGCATGTTTGAGGAGTCATGATTTTGGGGCAGTGTTTGACTAACAAGCCAATCTGATCTATTGGAACAACGGATTATGTAAATGAGGTGTGTGATAACTGACCTAATGTAATCAGAGTTCCAGTAAATCAATGTTTGTGTAATTCTGTTCCAGGATTTTCGAAGGGGTTTGGTTTTTGTAAATGATCTCTGTTGGACCACATAAATATGGATTTCTCAGTAAAGCATATAGTTCTTGGTTGATACAGTCAGCTTGTCTGGTGTGTTATTTCCTCTGGACTATTTCACTACACTCACCCTCAGAAGGAACCGAGCGGCCATCTGAAAGACTGACCTAACATCAGGGCTACAGGTCAGGAGATCGAAAGCCTGCAGATCCCTAGAAGCTGCTGAAACTTTGGTCCAGCACTGGCACCGATCCCTGCCGGCCAGCCCAGGTCTCCCAGCAGGTAGAAGCAAGCGGGTCAAGCTGCTCGAGGCGCTGAGGACCGTGTTCCCAATAGCTGGGCTGATGAGGGGGTAACGAGGGGGTATCTGGAGAGCCAGGACAGGCGGAAGAGAGAGGGTTTTCCGTCACACTCCCCCCTCTGGGTCATCTTCCAGATCAAGATCCGGATCTGAGGTTCTCACCTGCTTAGGGACCTCCGCCACACACGCCCGGTGGGAGTGGGCTCTTTTACAAGGGATAGTTTCAGAAGCAGTATCCTCAGGCAGTGGTGCAGGGATGCCAGCCCCTCTGTGAAGGTGTTTGGATTTGCTATCTGACTTTTTGATCGCAGGAGGCAGGGATGTTTTTGGGGGCCTCACTGTGTGGAGTGAATGGCCCCGGGTGGTGTCATGGAGCTGATGTAACGCTCCATGCTTCAAACCCCAAGAGACTTTATGTTCAATTGTATCGTGTGATTTTAAATATATTTTACATAGTTTGGTTTTAGTTTAAATTAGTTTAGTGTAAAACGGCATAGCTTTGGTTTTAAATATACTTATATTCCTGTAGGTAAAGGTGTTTTTGTATAGCCAGTAAACATGCTTTACTGCTGTGTAATTTATGCAACAGGGCTTTTCCCCTTATCTGGCTGCATGTTTGATTCAAGAAGTCTGTGATAGTGTTTGTCTTTAATCTGATGTGTTATAACAATAGATTATGTAAATGTTGTGTGAGCTAAAGAATGTAAAGAATGTTTATTGTCAATACATATCTGACATAATGTAATTAGCATTTTAGTAGGACGATGTGCGTCATTTATGCAAATTATGGCTGTTGGATTTCAGCATAAATGGTGGCGTTTTTGTTCATTAAAAGTCAGAACTCTCAGACTGAGACAGAGAGAGAATCCTGTTTTAAAGCATACAGCCGCGTCTGGTGTTTTATTTCAGCGATGCTACACTATACTCCGCCTCAGAAGGCCTTCTGGAAATTCCTAACGGCTCCAGGGCAGAGGAACAGAAGCAGGCGGGTCAAGCTGCTCGAGGCGCTGAGGACAGCGCTCCCAGTAGCCGGGCTGACCGCAACGAAGGGGTGTCTGGAGAGTCAGGACAGACGGAAGAGAACGGTTCCGTCACATTGGTGGCAAGCGGTGTGGATAGAGGCTCTCCAACACTAAGACACCCTGAGATGACACAGCCTGCAAGCAGGACACCCTGAAGGACCTGCTGGAGAGCCATGGAAAGAACGAATACTGAAATAAGGGTCAAAGGCACAAGTGTGGTGCAACCAGGAGTGAGATGGAAACGCTCAAGGAGGTAAAAAGACGCCTTAAGCAAAATGGTCCAAACCCTAGCATGGACCTGTTCCAGAGCGTTTGGAATGAGGTCTGTTTATTGCAGAAAGGAGAAGCTGTGCAGGACCAGTAAGATTTTAATTTTATCCCTCTGCAGGGGGAATACAACAAATACAAGGTCCCAGGCTGAATTGAGCCAGGGGACATTCGTAGCCAGGAGGAGAACTGGCTGGCAACTACACCATACACATAGAGGGTGCCTACAGACTTGGCTTGGCAGAGACCAGGGATTTTGGAAGCATCAGCTTCTGCCAACGCCAATACCCAAACAAAATATGCCTCTGCACCAACCGTGACTGTCAACCCACCCTCAAGTAAGGCTAAAAAGAAGCGGAGGGGTGGACGGGTGAAAGAAATGGAGGTGGTGCTGGAGAGCGAATGCAAATGTTGTGACCCGCTTCGAAGGGAGGTAGAGGCCTTGAAAGGGCAACTAGACTTTGCCACCCAGGGCGAGAAAGAGTCTGGCCAGCAATTGCACCGGCTACAGGATGAGCTGCGAGCTGTCACGGTGGAGAGAGATGGTCGCTGCATGGAAGTGCAAGAACAGGCATCCACCATACAACAATTGTCAGCCCAGCTGCAGGCCTGTGAGGACTCTACCCTCACCCTACACACGGAGCTCAGTGGTGCTCAGGCGCAGATAGCGGAGCTGGAGCGCGGCTCCCGTGTAATGATCGAGCAGCTGGAGGCTGAGCGGCGAACTGGAGCTGCTCAACACATAGAAATAACAGCTTTTAAAACTCATCTGGAGCTCTGTGAGCAGGAGTTGGAGCAGACACAGCTCTCCCGGGATACTTTTCAGGCACGGGCCTATGAGCAGCAAGAGGAAATACAGCTGCTCCAGAACCAACTCCAGCTGTGCCAACACCACCTGCAAGAAACCAACGCAGCTCTGAAAGAGAGCCTCGCTCAAACCAAGGCAAGCGAGGAGGTGAGCCGCCTGACACACCAACTGGATGTATCGGCGCAGGAGCACCAGGCCACTACCAGCCACCTGAAGGCTGAGCTTGATGGGACGCAAGCACAGTGCCGGCGGCTGCAAGATGAGCTGTCCCTGCTACAAGCTGCCAGAACCCACTTGCCCACCATGGATGGAGGAGAGCAGCACAACAGGGGGTCGAGTCATTGCTCCTGATATATTTTGCACCGAAGAGCGTTTGTACCCGGTGTTGCTGGAGACTGTTCTGGCATCCACGTGTGACTGTTCCGAGGAAAATGGGGACCCCTCATAATGTCACCCCTACCAACCAAGGTGCAGAAAGAAAGGAGATCACTTCCCCCCTTCCCAGGAGACCGGTGAGTGATCATCCTCGGAGGCTGCTAGGTTCCTGGTCCCAGGAAGAGTTGCACCCATTTGGGATTGTGGGGTGGGCCCCGTTTGAATGTCTGGGATGGGGGCATTAGCAGGAGAGACTGGGAACTGTGACTGCTGACTGTCTTTGGGTCTGCAGAGGTGCCCTGGACAGAGCAAGATATGGGGGGTAATTTCAGGGTGCCCCTAACAAACATTTTATGGCTGTGGACTGTGGTGGCCTGTTGCCTGGCGCACTGGACAAGAGGGTTGGCTTGCCTCTTGCCCCGGGACTATGGACCCACAACCCTCCAGCGACCGTCAGACCCCACTGATGGTGCGTGTGCGCCAGCACCCTGGAACTTTGAGGATTGGGCAGAAAAGGGACAAAGTGAGAAGTCTCGTCAGTGGCAAGAGATCTGTTTGGGATCTAAGCTTGCCCTGCCGTTCTGGAAGGGGGGACATATGTCATGGAGCTGATGTAACGCTCCATGCTTCAAACCCCAAGAGACTTTCTGTTCATTTATATCATGTGATTTTAAATATATTTTACATCATTTGGTTTTAGTTTAAATTAGTTTAGTGTAAAATGGCGTAGCTTTAGTTTTAAATATACTTATATTCCTGTAGATAGATGTGTTTTTGTATAGCCAGTAAACAAGCTTTACTGCTGTGTAATTTATGCAACAGGGCTTTTCCCCTTATCTGGCTGCATATTTGATTCAAGAAATCTGTGATAGTGTTTGTCTTTAATCTGATGTGTTAAAACAATAGATTATGTAAATGTTGTGTGAGCTAAAGAATGTTTATTGTAAATATCTGACATAATGTAATTAGCATTTTAGTAGGACGAAGTGCGTCATTTATGCAAATTCTGGCTGTTGGATTTCAGCATAAATGGTGGCGTTTTTGTTCATTAAAAGTCAGAACTCTCAGACTGAGACAGAGAGAGAATACTGTTTTAAAGCATACAGCCGCGTCTGGTGTTTTATTTCAGCGACGCTACACTATACTCCACCTCAGAAGGCCTTCTGGAAATTCCTAACGGCTCCAGGGCAGACGAACAGAAGCAGGCGGGTCAAGCTGCTCGAGGGCACTGAGGACAGCGCTCCCAGTAGGCGGGCTGGCCGCAACGAAGGGGTGTCTGGAGAGTCAGGACAGACGGAAGAGAACGGTTCCGTCACAGGCGTAATTAGCCATCTGCAGCAAATCTCTGTTGGCATCAGCCATTGCCTTGGCCAGGGAGTTTTTAAAGTTAGCCGGCAAAGTGGCTACAGCTTTAAATACGGCTGCTTTAATGGAGGCCTGTACAGTGGAATCGAAAGGAGGCAAAGCGCATGCACGAGGACCATAGAGGTTGGGAGACCAAGCAGGAAGACACGACCATGGTCTCCATTGCCTGACTGAAACAGCTGAGCGTTTCACCAATAAAGAGATCAAAGTACGCATGCCGTGTGTCATAGAACCGACGTAGCTCTCCCCGCTTCAACCCTAAGACTTTTATTCCCATGGCGAAAACCACAAAAGAAACAGACCTTTGCTTTGGGAAAAAACTTTATGTTCATTTATATTGTGTGGTGTTTAATGTAAATTGCTTGGTTTTAGTTTAAATGTACTTTTATTACTGTATGTGAACTTGGAGATGTGTTTTGAAGTTGCAGCCTGAGGTTATTTTCAATTCCCTTTTGTGTGGAATGTTTGAGAAATGTGTGATTATGCAAGAAGACTTTGCTCTTTACCTGGTTGCATGTTTGAGGAGTCATGAGTCTGGGGCAGTGTTTGACTTTAATCTTATCTATTGGAACAATAGATTATGCAAATGATGTGTGATATGAAGGCTAAGGAATGTTTACTGTAAAGGTCTAAATCTAACTGACCTGATGTAATCAGAGTTTTAGTAAGTCATTGATCGTGGTTTGGTGTAAATGATCCCTGGTGGACCATATAAATATGGTTTTCTCAGTAAAGCATATAGCTCTTGGTTGATACATTCAGCTTGTCTGGTGTGTTATTTCCTCTTCACTCACCATCAGAAGGCACCAAGCGGCCATCTGAAAGACTGACCTAACATTGAAGCTACAGGTCAGGAGATCGAAAGCCTGCAGATCCCTAGAAGCTGCTGTAACTGCGGCCCAGCACTGGCACAGATCCCTGCTGTCATGGAGCTGATGTAACGTTCCACGCTTCAAACCCCAAGAGATTTTATGTTCAATCTATATCGTGTGTTTTTAAATATATATTACATCGTTTGGTTTTAGTTTAAATTAGTTTAGTGTAAAATGGCGGAGCTTTAGTTTTAAATATACTTATAGTCCTGTAGGTAAATGTGTTTCTGTATAGCCAGTAAACAAGCTTTACTGCTGTGCAATTTATGCAACAGGGCTTTTCCCCTTATCTGGCTGCATGTTTAATTCAAGGAAACTGTGATAGTGTTTGTCTTTAATCTGATGTGTTAGAACAATGGATTATGCAAATGTTTGTATGAGCTAAAGGCTAAAGAATATAAAGAATATTTATTGTAAATATCTAACTGACATAATGTAATTAGCATATTGGTAGGACGAGGTGCGTCATTTATGCAAATTATGACTGTTGGATTTCAGCATAAATGGTGGCGTTTTTGTTCATTAAAAGGTCAGAACTCTCAGAGCTCAGAGAGAGAGAATCCTGTTTTAAAACATACAGCCGCGTCTGGCGTTTTATTTCAAACTACGCTACACTCCACACTCAACCTCAGAAGGCAGAGAGCAGCCTTCTGGAAATTCCTAACGGCTCCAGGGCAGAGGAACAGAAGCAGGCGGGTCAAGCTGCTCGAGGCGCTGAGGACTGCGCTCCCAGTAGCCGGGCTGACCGCAACGAAGGGGTGTCTGGAGAGTCAGGACAGACGGAAGAGAACGGTTCCGTCACACCTGCCAGCCAGCCCAGGGCTCCCAGCAGGCAGAAGCAAGCGGGTCAAGCTGCTCGAGGCGCTGAGGACCGCATTCCCAGTAGCTGGGCTGACCGCAACGAGGGGGTGTCTGGAAATCCAGGACAGGCGGAAGAGAGCGGTTTCTGTCACAACGTGAACCTGCCGAAGCCAGCTGCAGCGAAACCTGGACGATCACCGCGGTTAAAGCTGAAGCGATCAAATGACACAAATTGAAGGGAGAATAAATAGGTAATATTTATCGGACGTCGAGCAGCAAGAAAAGAGGACATCTGACGCTGCTCCAGGATAGATGTATTGGATAGGAGTGGTGGAGGGATTGGTCGATGGACATTTTTTTTCTGTATGTCTTTTACCGTTACTTGTTAAATCCTTGCTGCTAGTTGAATAAATGCTAGAAAAGAGATGCAATACTCGCCTCTGAGTCTGTGTAACCCTGTCGGGGTACAGAGATCTGTCACAAAGGCCTCCTAACCCATTGCATGAAAGGCCTGGTAACCCACAGCGTGAAAGGCCTGGTAACCCTCAGCGTGGAAGGCCTGGTAACCCTCAGCGTGGAAGGCCTGGTAACCCACAGCATGGAAGGCCTGGTAACCCACAGCATGGAAGGCTTGGTAACCCACAGCATGGAAGGCCTGGTAACCCACAGCATGGAAGGCCTGGTAACCCACAGCATGGAAGGCCTGGTAACCCACAGCATGGAAGGCTTGGTAACCCACAGCATGGAAGGCCTGGTAACCCACAGCATGGAAGGCCTGGTAACCCACAGCATGGAAGGCTTGGTAACCCACAGCAAGGAAGGCTTGGTAACCCATAGCATGGAAGGCCTGGTAACCCATAGCATGGAAGGCCTGGTAACCCATAGCATGGAAGGCTTGGTAACCCATAGAATGGAAGGCTTGGTAACCCATATCATGTGGTGTGTCCATTAGATTCCATGGGGTTCTGTTTCCATTACAGTAAATATATGTTGTAGCAGTTGTTCAGCCTCTAACAGATCTTTTAGGTGGATTGGGGGGTTTAAGGTTGTGATATTCGGGTTCAGATCGCTGCTGCTGGATTGAGGGGATTTTATAGAATTATATTGCCTTTATTTCAGAGATATAGAATGATGGTGGTGGATCATGCGCAGGAATGAATGAAGTGTTTGACACTCGGGGAGGACGCTGCTGGCATTGAATCACATGAAATGAGCCATTACATGGAGGCACCGTTTGCCGCGGTCAGATTTCTGCAGCCCATTCATTGTATGTAGTCCACACAGGTCAGACTCCCGCTGGCTGCCGTGGAGGTCTGTATTTCCTCATTGGACATTATGCGTCCTATCAGAAGAGCTACGTCTGTGATGACGTCACACTCGGGGTTTGTGTATGTTCCCTTGTATTTACCCTGGCCAATATGTTTATACAGTGATGACCCGCGGCAGTTAACTCTCGAGTGACAGGTTGAATGGGATGGTCGTGTTTTAGGTCACATTGCAGCGGATGTGCCCCGCGGGGGGGGGGGGGGTTCGTCACATGACTTTAAAGTGTTGTAGACATACAGACTCTGAAGACATGTTTAGGGCTTAAAGGAAAAGACATCTGCATAAAAGCATTGGATAGCGGCGGTGTTTTTATGGAAGTGAAGGGGTTAATCCATTTATAGATATATACATATAGCCTTAGTATATTCCAGCACAGCCTTTCAAATCGCAGCAATAGAGAATATATCTGGTGCAGAGCAAAAAGGTTACATAGAAAAGAGAATGTTTGCCGGATTCAGGAAAGTAAAACATAAAAAGCTTTATTGATAACTGTTAACATAGTCGCGCCGTCTCGTCTCTCTGGAGCCATTTTCAAGGTTACACCTGTAAGCTCACCCGATAGGGCAGTCTGATGGTGAGCTCCATTCAAACAATGTTTGCTTCTACAGGTGTGTGAGAGGAGCAATGAGTAGAGGGTTACAGTAGTTGAGGTGGGAGATAGTAAGGGCTTGGATGAGCATTTTAGTGGAGCCGTGGTTTGGTTAGAAAGAGGCAGCTCTGTGGAAAGTTTTTCAGGCTCTGGTTAATGACTGAGTATGAAGGAGAGGTCAGTCAAGACACCGAGGCGGTGAGCCTGTCCGGTACAAGTAATGAGGTCACCATTCACCTGACGAGAGGCAGGCAGAGGAGTGTTGGATTTTGAGGGACATTGTCTTGTTTTCTGTGGTTTCAGTGCACCAGCTTTTGATGGGGTTCGTCACAAATCTTAGGGACAACCCCCCTGTGATACATAAAAAACACACAAACCACTCCCTGAAGAAGGTGCAGGGAAACCCAGATTGGGAAATTCCGGCACATGGACACTTCTTGGGGGAGGGGAGCAGTGAGATCCTCCAGCAGCTGCGGATTCCTCGGCAGTAAAGTACCTCTGCGTATCTCTGCAATGTTTTATGTTAATTTGTGATTAAATGTTGGTTTAATTATATATATATATATAAATTATTTTATTGTCCGTGTTATAGCTGTTTGTTGTTTTTTTGGTTAACCCTCTGGCGGAACGCCGACTCTCCCGGTTTTAGCCGCGAAGGTCGGCACTTCCACCACACCGGCAGTTGGGATCGCGTGGTCCCGTCTCCCATCAGGTTTTTTTCCCCTTTTGATTGTTATTTTTCTGTTTTTGGTCAGCCTGGTCTTCTTAATTTGGATTTGTATCGCTCTATCGCCCTGTTTTCCCGCTCCTGCACGTGGCGCTGGGGGTTTCTCTACACGCGTGTGTGCGTGCGTGCTGTTTGTTTATGTGAGGAGATGTTCTTCCCGCGTCAGCGCGAGTCCGCCCCCTCGCTGGCACTTAGCGGCATTTCAATCACTTCACACACACCGCACAGACAGGTCATGTCCTGCTCAAAGCTCCCTAAGACCCCCTCTCCTAACTCCCGCCGATGTTCCGTTTCGGAGGACGGTTCTCTCCCCCAGGCTTGGAGGACTCCTCTACCGGAATCCCATCATCACTACCATAAAAAAATCCAGCTTTAAGGAGAGATTTACTGCTCTGGAAAAGCTCCCTGCGGTCATCTATTTCATCCACGCTTTCATCAGCTGTTAGTGACTAGGGATGAGCCGAACACCCCGTGTTCGGTTCGCATTCGAACAATTTCGAAAGTTCGGGTTCGAACGCGAACCGAACTCAATGCAAGTCAATGGGACTCAAAAGTTCGATTTTTAGAGTGCCCTCCAAGAGGGCATATATGCAAGATATTTGCCATAAAAGGTGTATGGGGTCCGGTAGTGCCCTGGGGGACAGGAAACCAGGACAAAAAGTTTTAAAAAAAAACAGTTTTTAAAGGGACAGTGAGTTTTCCATGAAATAAGTGTTAACAATAAAAACGAAAAATTCCTTCAAATATCGTGCCTAGGAGGTCCCCATAACCTGCCCGTGAAGTGGCGGATTTCTAGGATGTATAGAAACATTTAAAAACAAAAAATTTACGTTTCAAATGTCGGTAAACGCTTTTCTTTTAATCTATTCATAAACAACTGCTTGGGGCGGCATCTGTATGAAGAGAGACATTTTAGGACACGCAGAGCAAGTTTAGTGATTTTTTGGCTAAATTATGGTGGAACTTATGCAGGCTTTGGATGAAAGTAACAATAGGTGCTTTAAAATTGGGCCTTTAGTGTCGGCAACAGTAACCCCTCTGTGGTATTGTGGAAGGGTGCAGGGTTGGACCCTGCGGTCAAATATTAAAATGATATAAATCTGGTAATATAGGAGTCACTGGCAGTGCACCCAAATAATGGGCCTTTGGCGGCAGCAAGTGCCTTCACACCGTAACCCTTTTGTGGTATTGTGGAAGAGTGCAGGGTTGGACCCTGCGGTTCAAAAAATTAAAATGATATAAATCTGGCACAGGCTTCAGTGCAGCCAAATAATGTGCCTTTCATGGCAGCAAGTGCCTTCACACTGTAACCCTTTTGTGGTATTGTGGAAGAGTTCAGTGGTGGAGGTTTTGTGAATGCAGAAGAAATCCCCGATCTATTTAGTTACGTCAGCATCAGGGATTGATAGCTGCTGATCCAGGACTGATTAATTTTTATAAATGTCAGCCGGTCTACGGAGTCGGTGGACAGACGCACTTTTGTCTGTGAGAAAACCTCCAGCGGCACTGAACGTCCTTTCAGAAAGCACGCTGGATGAAGGGCAACCTAGTAGCTGCATAGCATATTGGCCAAGTTCTGGCCGGTGATGCAATCTCAACACCCAGTAAGCCAGTGGATCATCTGCTAGAAATGTATCCAGGTCTGCCCTTGCCCCTAGGTAGTCCTGCACCATATGGTGAAGATGCTGGCAATGGGTGCCTACATTTGACGTCCCTGGGCGTCGTGGACTAAAAAATTTTTAAAAAGGCATCAGTCAAGCGGCCCCGGCCTTCACCACTATTCCTCTGATCATCCGCAGCCTCAGAAGCACGTGTGTCATCACTTGGTAACCTACCAGTGCCTGGAAAGGTGTTACACAAGTGTCGCTTTAGAGCGTCCTAAAGTTTTTTCATCCTGTGCTCCCTCTGTGCGGGCAGGATGAGCTCTGCAACTTTACCCTTGCATCGTGGATCAAGAAAGCTTGCCAACCAGTAATGATCCCTCTCCTTGATAGCACGAATCCTGGGGTCCTTTGCCAGGCTTTGCAGGATAAGGGAGCCCATGCAGCGTAGGTTGGAGGTGGCATTAGCTTCCGAGTCTTCCTGGTCAATGAGGAGGATGACCCCATCGTGCCCTTCCTCCTCCCAGCCACGTACTAGTCCTTGTGTTTCTGGGCACACAAAACCCTCCCTTGAGGAATCCCCACCTTCAATGACCCCATTACTTAAATATTCCTCCTCATCCTCCTCCTGTCTGATCTGAGGAGGACCCGCTGGAATGCTGTCTGCGGAAAGACTGGGGCCTTGAGAGCTAGGGAAGGCCTCCTCTTCCTCCCGCTGCTCTTCCTCTAGAGCCACATCTATAATTCCCCGCAGAGTGTGCTCCAGCAGGAACACTAAAGGAATTGTGTCACTGATGCATGCACGGTCCCTGCTCACCATCCTCGTTGCCTCCTCAAATGGTGACAGTACAGTGCATGCATCCTTGATCATCAGCCACTGCGGGGGGGGGAACCAAGTTGACCTGAACCTGTCCTTGTGCCATACTCACACAGGTACTCGTTGATGGCCCTCTGCTGCTTGTGCAGACGCTGCAGCATTGCTAATGTCGAGTTCCACCAGGTGGGCATGTCACAGATCAGACGGTTTGTGGGAAGGTGGAATTCTCTTTGAATTTCTGCAGGCGAACACTTGCTGGGAATGACCGTCTGAAGTGGCTGCAGACTTTTCTGGCCTGGCTGCGAAGCTCTGCCAGCCCTGGGTACCTGGTTAGGAAACGCTGTACCACCAGATTTAGGACGTGTGCTATGCATGGTACATGCGTCAACTTACCCAGGCGTAGGGCGGAGAGAAGGTTGCTGCCATTATCACAGACGACCATTCCCAGCTGAAGCTGGCGTGGTGTTAACCATCTCTGCACCTGCCCCTGCAGAGCTGACAGAATTTCTGTCCCGGCGTGGCTCCTGTCCCCTAAACAAACCAGCTCAAGCACAGTATGGCATCTTTTTGCTTGAGCCTTTGCGTAGCCCCTGTCACGCGTCGGTTTAACTGCCACTTCGCCAGAGACAGAGAAGGAAGAGGGAGAGGTGGTGGTGGAGCAGACAGACCTCATACAAGCAGCTTTCTGGAGGTGTGGTGGCTGAACAAGCTCCAGCACAGAGCCCCGTCTTGGATCCCTCCCAGCTGCAATCAGAGTTACCCAGTGTGCCGTGAAGGAAATGTAACGGCTCTGTCCATGCTTGCTGGACCATGTGTCTAAAGTCACATGCACCTTGCTGACTGCCTTTCCCAATGACTCCATAACATTGTCTTCCACGTGCTGGTATAGTGCTGGAATGGCCTTCCGTGAAAAGTAATGGCGTTTTGGAACCTGCCACTGTGGTACAGCACATTCAGCAAATTCACGGAAGAAAGCAGAGTCTACCAGCTGGAAAGGCAGCAGCTGTAATGCGAGTCATTTTGCTAAGCTGGCAATTAGACGCTGTGCTTGGGGATGGTTGGGACTATATTTTTTCTTACGCTGCAGCAGCTGGGGCAACGTAATCTGACTGCGTAAATCTTCAGCTGATGGGATGTAGTCACATTGTGAGGAAGGACCTGGTACATCCATTACTGTAGCATCATCTGTCAGTGGAGGTTGGAGTCAATGACATGGCAGGACATATAGTGGGGGTAGAGACAGGTGAGGAGGACCTACGCAAAGGTTTGCGCCAACGGGATGAGTGGCAGGGGGTCATATGTCGCCTCAAGCACGTGGTACCCAAGCGTCCGGTGTCTTTCCCACGCTTGAGCCTCATCTGACATAGATTACAAATAGCAACGGTGGGGTCTGCTGCACTTTTCTTAAAGAACTCCCAGAAAGCAGAGTTCCTGGATGTGTGCTTTGAGACAACAGCGCTCTGCACCTGAGCAGCTCTGACATCTGATGCCTTGGACTGGCTAGGTTGGTCATAGAGGACGTTGTGCCTCGTGTTTGTTGTGCCTCCTCCTCACTTGACTCCTCTGTACGATCAGGCACCCAGGTGGAGTCCGTGACCTCATCATCATTGTCATCACCCCCTATCTCCTCGTCACTGGAGCCAACTTGGCAGTATGCTGCAGTTGCGGGGGCAACATGAGTGCCAGTTATTTGTGTGTCACTGGCACCCCCTTCCTCTAGGTTCATTATACGCCCTTCCTCAACCTCAGAGATTGAATCAGAGCACTGTAGTTGCTGCGCATCCTCAAGCAGCATGTCACTATCATTGCAGTCAAACAATTCAGCTGACTCCTCCGTGTGTGATAGTGAGGCTACGGCAGGAGTAGCTGTGGACATGGAGGCTGCATTAGATGCATTGGCAGCTGAGGTGGACTGTAAACCACTACAAGCCTGGCTGGCAGAGGACTGGGAGGATGAGGATGGCCTGGTTAGCCAATCCACCAAATCCTCTGTATGTTGCTGCTGCTTAAGACGGCCAGCACCAGTTAGAAAGGACAAGCGTGCCCCTGCAGAGGATGCACCATGTCCACGACGACCAGAGGCACAGCCTCCCAACACAGAGGCTGCTTGCCCTCTTATCTGTGACTGGGAGCGTCTGCCTGTCCTTTTTGGTCTTTCTGACATGGTGAGTGATATATAGATTAAAGATATACAGAACTCTGATATAACTCATTGAGACACCCTGATAGCTGACAGCCGGTGACAAGACACACAGGGTTATTCAGAGAGCGTGAAAAGCAGGAGAATGACTGGAGAATGAAAAATTCTAGGTAAAAATAGCCAAACCAGAAAAATTCTCCTTTTCATCTCACTTTCCAAATCGGCTATGTTGACCTAGAATTTTTCATTCTCCAGTCATTCTCCTGCTTTTCACGCTCTCTGAATAACCCTGACAGATTACAATTCGCATAAATCTGCTAGAAGTATGTGGGACCCCCTGATAGCTGGCAGTGAGAAGACACAGATTACAATTCCCAGAAACCTCCTATAAATCAGTGAGACCCCCTGATGGGTGGCAGTGAGAACACACAGATTACCACAATTCCCAGATATTTTGTAGAAATTAATGACCCCCCAAAATACTTGGTGGCAGTGAGAACACAAAGATTAGAACAATTCCCAGATATTTTGTAGAAATGAGATCCCCCCCAGTAGCTGCTGGCAGACAGTGAGAACACACACTAACACAACAACAATCTCCTCTCAAACACGTGCTGAAGCGCCGTGTGAAGCCTTATATAGTGTGCTGCGGGACTTCGCTTTGTGAGCCCATGATTGCGCAAAATTTGTCCAAGCAGGACTCTGAGCCGTGATTGGCATAGTCTTGAACCTGTCTTGCACCTGACCTGTGGTCAGGTGCAAGGCTGTAGCCAATTACAAGCTTCAGGCCAGTGGAAAAGTGCATTGTGGTGCATTGTGGGCGAACATGCGGCAATGTTCGCGAACATGCGATGTTCGAATCGAACTCCGAACCGAACAGCTCATCCCTATTAGTGACCTGCATGTTTCTCTCAAACAGTCTATGCTGGATGCGGTAACTATGCTCCACTCTGCTCCCCAGCCAGCCAGCTGCTCCGCCTTTACCACAGCTTCCCCTTCACATCCTACCAGTGCCCCCTTGTGTCAGATACAGGACAGGAATAGGTCCCTGATGTGTTCCAATGTCCCGTCTGTCTCCAGACCCTCTGGTTCCCAAGACCTTTGCCCTAAGAGGTGCTTTTGGAGGGGCTGGCATCCCCGCAACAATGCCTGAACAGATTGACGAGCATGTTTCTCACAAAAGGGCCCCTTGACCGCGGTGCGAAAAAGCGGCCAATGATAAGAGACCCAAAGTCAGCGACTGGAGTCTCGTCCCCTTGGGAACCTCCTCAGTGGTAATAGACCCCGAGGAAGGGGAAGATGAGGCGGATGAACCCATTGATTTGTATGCACCTGAGGTAGATGAGGAATTGATGGGAGGAGCCTCCTATACAAGTGGGCGACACTATTTATGATCCACAGGGTAACCCCCTTTTTAACCAAGGACATTTCCCACCCAAATTCCTCCGCTTGGACGCCTCTACCCCACATAGAGAGATATGTAGACTATCATGCGTTGTGCCATAGATAAATTTTCTCGTTCCAACGTAAAAGCAGAATGCCCCAGACCCACAACTGAGGGGAAGACCTGCATCACCCTGGAGGTCGATGAGGTCTTCCAAAAGTTTATGGCAAACAAAGGTTGGTCTGCAAAGAAGGGGATTGATTTCAGTATGAGAACTTGTCAAGATAAAATTCTGGACACCACATGACCACTAGTCAAGGCCCTGGACGTGGTGGAACAGGCTAGACTTTCTCATACCCCCATTAACAACGCCGAATTGTGCAGCTTATTACAAAGGTCCCTAGGTCTTCTCGGTAATGCCAATACAGCCCTGGCTTCCGAACGGAGAAAAACCATTCTCCTCAAGATGGACCCCCAGCTCTCCCATATGGCAACTACTGACCTGAGTGTTGTAGCACAAGGCCAACTATATGGGGACCCTTTTGCTAAAAAAAATTTAACACCTATATAGGAGCATTTTCTTTACTGGATAAGGCAGAATCTATTAAGAGAGTTTTCCCGGGTCGGGTCTCACAGGGCCGGCAGGGGTCGCTCTTCTGGCCGTGCAGGTCCCACTCGTTCATCAGGCCCTTCCTACCAATATCAGTCCTACACTGACACGTCCACCAGCACACAATTTTTCCCATCAAGAGCAAGACCATGGCGCGGAGGCCTGACCCGAGGCAGAGGTCCCACTTTCAGGAGACCTTCAGGTGAGATTTTCAAGTTAATCCCTTTCATGGGTAGAAAATAGGGGGTCGTATCAGCCTGTTTTATCACAATTGGGTGAGTCTATCGACCGATGCTTGGATTTTATCCACTGTCCAAGGTTTTTGATAGATTTTGTTGAGCCTCCGGCGCAGGGTCAAGTCCCAGCGCAGCTTCATTTTGCGCATGTTCAGGAGTCACTGGTTCAGGAGGAGATACGAGATCTGATCCACAAGGGCGCCGTGGAACCGGCTCATGCCTCTTCGGAAGGTTTTCTGAGCACCATGTTGTGTAACAAGGGTGGAGGCAGGCGTCCAGAGATCAATCTTCGCGAATTGAACAAGTCTGTGAGGTACAGACATTTCAAGATGGAAGACATTCACACTCTTCAACATGTGCTGCTTCAAGACAACTGGATGGTAAAATTGGATTTAAAGGATGCCTACCTTACGGTTCTCATTCATGCTTCCCACAGGGATTTTCTGCAATTTAGTTGCTCAGGCAGAGTTTGGCGTTTCACGTGCCTCCCCTTTGGCCTTTCTTCATGTGACGGCGCACTATAGCGCTTGCCCTGGAGTAGCGTAGTTTGGATCCTTTAGGACAGATTTCTACACACAGAATGCAGCAAGGGCAGAATGACCGGATCTCCCAAGCCAGGGAGTAGTTGAACAAGCCTGAGTAGCACCTAAGCTCAATTTGATTTCAAGACCAAAGAGAAAGCTTAGTGCAAACACAACTCTATGAAAACAAATATACAGACGAGGTGAGTTGTGCAGCCTGCAGGGCAGTCACACAACAATTTAGGGGTAAGGCTGCTGCAAGCAGGATATAAATGCACCGGGCAGTATAGCAATAAGTGTACAACAAAATGACAGGACAAACACAACTGGACACCTTGAAATTAGGACTCACAGCAGAAAAAACAAACAATGGCCATAAACCATATGGCAACACATAAGCAAAATAACCAGAATAGAGAAGGCAAAGGTACAATAGGGATAAAGCGAAAGAATGGTGTTTGGATACCCGGGTCCTCGTACGAAAAATAGGTCAGCAACTAGGTGGCAACAATGAATAAATCAAGATGGCAGGTGATGCGGGAAATACTCACGCCCTGCCTTTAAACCCGGTGTCCCCGCGTGACCCATTGAGGCCCCGCCCCCTGACGCTCCGTTCCGCCCGAAGACCTGGGACCCGGCCACCTAGCGACGCACGGCGGGCATGTGACACTTCGGGCTCCACGGTGCTTCACGAAGTTACTGAAGCCGGTCGTCGCATCGCTTCGCTCGAGAGGAGTACGTCTAGTTATCTATTTGGATGATATTCTCCTGATGTCCCACTCACGAGAGGTTCTCCTGACTCGCCTTCAATGGACTATTACTCTGATTCAAGACCTGGGTTTCCTCGTCAACGAACAGAAATTTCTTCTGCTTCCAACACAAAAAATAGAGTTTCTGGGTTATCTCTTGGACTCGCACAACTGATGCTCTTCCTGCCGGTTTCCAAGATGCACAACATCCGAAAGGAGGTTTCATCTCGTCTCTGTCATTTAGCTCCTACACTACGGATGTTGGCCAGGGTGATTGCCAACCTTGCAGCCACCCAAAGACCAATCACTCCAGCTCCGCTTCATTATTGGGCCCTACAACATCTCAAAGCTCGTTCCCTACGGGATGGTTTGGATTATCCAGATGCTATCCATCTATCGGAGGATGCTCGAGAGGACCTGAAGTGGTGGCATGCTCACATGATGGCCTGGAATGGGAAACATCTAGTTCCTCCCCATCCGACCCTCGTTATAGATTCGGATGCCAGCGGACTGGGCTGGGGAGCTCATTGCGATGGTTTAGAGACGGGTGGACGACGGTCCAACTCTGAACGCTTTCTCCATATCAATACCTTGGAATTGTTAGCGGGTCTGTTTGCTCTACAATGTCTCACCAGGAACTCTCCCCATCGTTACATTCTTCTTCGCCTTGACAATTTCCCAGCTGTGTGTTAAATCAACGCCATGGGGGGCCCCAGGTGGGAATCCCTGGCCTGCATGGCAACCTCCTTTTGGGATTTCTGTCTCCACGCCAATATCTGGGTCCAGGCTCAATTCATCCTGGGCCTTTTCAACCACATTGCGGATTGGAATTCTAGACATCTGCTAGACTCGGGAGATTGGCACATTCGGTCATCGGTTTTCTCTGATATCAATTCTCTGTGGGGACCCCTGAAGTGGGATTTATTCGCGTCCAGGTTGAATACTCAACTTCCTCTCTTCTTCAGTTGGAAACCGGATCCTGAAGCGTTGGCTACGGATGCTTTTCTCCAGGACTAGTCTGGGACTTGCCATTATGCTTCTCCTCCATTTGCTCTCATCACACAGACAATTTTCCAGGTTCGGAAACAAGTAGCGACAATTTTTATAATAACTCCATTTTGGCCAGGTCAACAATGGCTCCCATCCCTGCTGGAGTAGGCGATCGACTGCCCTAGAATGCTCCCACATCTCCAGAACCTGCTACGGGACGTTGACGGCTTTCATCATCCTCTCATCCTGCAATCTTCGTCTATTAGCTTGGCTGATATCCGGTTCTCCTGACGAGTCCAAGACTTTTCGGTCTGATCTAGACAGCTGTGGTTGCAGACCTGGGCTACAGAAACACGTATCGTCCAGGGTTCCACCCAATACAGATGGGTTCATTGGAGTATGGGAGAACACCTGGATTCCTCTCCGACTACTTTGATTAGCTTTGAATTGGCAAATCTGAGCCTCCGAGTCCTGTGATAAAATTGTGGAATTCTCCTATTTCATGACGGAAAGTTTGAATTTTAGTAAGGACTCGGAGGCGAGTATTTCTCGCTCATATTCTCCCTCCCTTTGATGTAATTCTTGTTTTTGTGTCATTAAATGGATTTGTGTCTTTGTTATTTATGCACAAGCGATGCGTCATTATGGATTGCGCTTTGTTTTGCGTATTTTCAATAAACTTTGTTTTTTTTGTCTTCGCCTACTGTGGTTCTTCTGGCGCTAGAAGTGTTTTATGCACATAGTTATGGCTCAGGGACTAATCACCTTTACGTGTCTTTGCTTTCTTTCAGCATGTTGATCCTTTGGTTGCACGTTGTTCAGATTTCCACGTTGGATTCCTTTGTTTCCTCCGTCTCCTCCCCGTTGGGATTGCTACCAGTGCCTATTGGATTTACTGGCTCGGCTCATCAAGAAAAGAGTAGCTACGCTAGGGGTGGAGCTACATGGACCGTTGGGGGAAGGACAGTGGGGATCCTCGGTTAACCCCTGTTGTGGGGGAAGTTTTTTTGTTTCTTTCACTTCAAATATGTTAATATACTTTTGCTGCTGAGGAAAATAAATTAAAAGAGAAGCAAATACTCGCCTCCGAGTCCTTATTAAAATGAAAACTTTCCGTCATGAAAAATCCACAATTTTCTTACATTTTATTGTCTCTGTATATCGGGTAGAGTATTGTGTGATGTGCTGGGCTGTTGTCCAAGTACGTATCTCTATGTTACAGTTACAAGTTGTTATAAAGCACTAACAAGTTCCATAGCGCTGTGCAATGGATAAGACACGATAACAAGTGCATGCAGGTTGCACTCACAGAATAATAGGAGAGGACCCTGCTCAAGAGCTTGCAATCTGTTACCATTTGCCATGCTTCAACCCCCTCGGCCAGATCTGGCTTGAACCAGAACTCTTTATCAGGTTCCTTTGTTTGGAGATCAGGTTGTGTGTTTGGGGAGGGGGGAGGCTTTGGGAGGATCTAGAGGAAGGGAACGCAGAGGTGTGATTTTTACATTTGAATGTGTAACTGAAAACCTCTGAATAAAGCATTCTGCGGTTGTGTTCCATCTGCAAGGACTCCTCTCACAGTCTATGTGTCGTCTATTCTGTGGGGGGGGGGGTTACGAATACCTCCTGGGTTCAGAGGAAAGGGGCGCCCAGAATGAGGTTTCCGAGCTTGGGGATAACCGGATCCATAACACCCTCCCCCCAAACAAGCCGCTCTCCGAGGAATAAGAATGCCTCTGCATCCAGGGGTCTGTCTCAGGAGTCATGAAGGTTCCTTTTATTGCTCTGCTCACCTGGTCTCACTCCTAGAAAGAGGTGGTTCAGGTTCCTCAACAGCAAGATATACAAATACACAGCGCCCTGACCATTAATGGGTGCCAGATCTGAGAGGGGAAGGTCTGCGTAACCATGTAATTCTATTCTCACTCTGGTTTCTATGCGGCCGCGCACGATGGAATAAAAGAAGCAAATGCAGATATTCGCCTCCGAGTCTTCATTAAAATTCTGTCATTACACCAAGATAATCTTATATCTACAAACTGTGACTCACGGCACCCGCTGACCAGCAGGATGGCAACTCCTGAGCCCATGCAGTCACACGGCTGGAGGAGTCACTGCACCCCCCCATCAGACAGACCAGCGCATACCTTGGCCCCGTTGCACAGCACTGCACTCCCCCCATCAGACAGACCAGCGCATACCTTGGCCCCGTTGCACAGCACTGCACTCCCCCCATCAGACAGACCAGCGCATACCTTGGCCCCGTTGCACAGCACTGCACTCCCCCCATCAGACAGACCAGCGCATACCTTGGCCCCGTTGCACAGCACTGCACTCCCCCCATCAGACAGACCAGCGCATACCTTGGCCCCGTTGCACAGCACTGCACTCCCCCCATCAGACAGACCAGCGCATACCTTGGCCCCGTTGCACAGCACTGCACTCCCCCCATCAGACAGACAAGCGCATACCTTGGCCCCGTTGCACAGCACTGCACTCCGCTGGAATACCCAGGCGCTCCGCTTTATAGCAGCAGCTGTGGCCGGGAAGTTCAGCCTCTCCGGGGAAACGTTGATAACACCGAGAGACAGGGAAGACGTCCATCGTTGAGACAGCTGGTCTATCCGTACCTGTGAGGAACGCACCATGTTAAGCACGCAGCCTCCAGCAGGGGGACGCTACTCCCACCATGACGCCACAATATTAACCCACCTGGAACAGGAAGAGGCGGGGCAGCGGCTGCGCCAGCACCACAATCCCCTGGTTGTAGCTGGAAACCCGCATGGCCGTGCGATTTCCGTGCGACAAGAGAATGTTCTTCCCATGACTATCCATAAAGTGCAAAGACTGCGGCTGGATGAGGGGCAGGGGGTCACCCTGCAAAACCAAAACACCGGCATGGTCACCATACTCTATAGCGCCTCCTGTCTGTGTCACCCCGCAGGGGGAGGGACAGACTCATAGCACCTCCTGTCTGTGTCACCCCGCAGGGGGAGGGACAGACTCATAGCACCTCCTGTCTGTCACCCCGCAGGGGGAGGGACAGACTTACAGCACCTCCTGTCTGTGTCACCCTGTAGGGGGAGGGACAGACTTACAGCACCTCCTGTCTGTGTCACCCCGCAGGGGGAGGGACAGACTCCTAGCGCCTCCTGTCTGTGTCACCCTGCAGGGGGAGGGACAGACTCATAGCGCCTCCTGTCTGTGTCACCCTGCAGGGGGAGGGACAGACTCATAGCACCTCCTGTCTGTGTCACCCCGCAGGGGGAGGGACAGACTTACAGCACCTCCTGTCTGTGTCACCCCGCAGGGGGAGGGACAGACTCCTAGCGCCTCCTGTCTGTGTCACCCTGCAGGGGGAGGGACAGACTCATAGCACCTCCCGTCTGTGTCACTGAAAGCTCAGTCCGACTTACAGCTTGCTCAGCCTCCTCCTCTTCCTCACTTTCTGATGTCACTGAGGGAGGTTTGGTGACATCACATTCTTCCAGGACAGAGGAGCTGACGGCAGAGATTGCTGTGACACATCCCTGCAGATCCAGGATAGCGTACACCGCCTACAGACAGAAGTTACAGGGACAGGATGTAAGGAAGACACAACCACTGCACTAGATTACACACCGGCCTGACATAGGATTATTGGCGAAATTACCGGCATGCACAGACTCACCAGCATGCAGAGACACACCCACAGACATATCACCGGCATGCACAGACACACCCACAGACATATCACCGGCATGCACAGACACACCCACAGACATATCACCGGCATGCACAGACACACCCACAGACATATCACCGGCATGCACAGACACACCCACAGACATATCACCGGCATGCACAGACAGAGGTCACAGCATGTATCGCCTCTGTGTAACACATTGTTAAATGTGGGTGTGGGTGCCCAGGGCTGCAAACTCCGATGCTGGCACTGCAGGATGGGCAGAACATGTCAGTCAGTATGACAGGAATATCCGCATACCTTTGGGATCCCACAGGCGGCGGGGCCCATGTCCTCCCCATTAATCAGGATGTGGAAGGTGTCATCACTGTCACGGCGAATCCCGAGCCGGCAGCCAACCTGTGCAAAAACACCAGATACCATAAAGGTTTACCACGACCCCAAACTGGCAGAGGGGGCCATGTGACCCCAGGATCCTCCCACAATCCCAGGGGTTAAAACTGCTCCCCCAAAATTACAGAGTGCCTCATCATATAAAAACAAAAAACAGACCAGGAACCCGTGTCCCCCCCAGGGCTCTCTGCCCGCACCAGAGCTCTTACCCGAATCCTCTCCAGGTGACTGCAGTAATTCTCCCGGAGACGCTGGCCATTCCTTGTGACCTCTGACCCTGACACCAGCCACGTAACATGAGACTGCAGATCACGGGCGCTCACAGGAAGTCCCCCACTCAGAAATGGGGCATCGTGCGGAGCTAGGGAGGTGACCCCGATATGGCAGGATCCCGACCAATGGGAATCTAACCGCTCCACACGTACCTGGGGAATGAATGACAGGAGAGGGGGTCAAACCCCAAAATCATCTGATCACATCCAGGAGAGAGACCTTAAACATGAAGTAGGCAAACACTCTGAAATGTGAGACACCCCCCTCCCCGAACCCCTGGTACTCCCCCTGAGCACCTCTGTTAATTTCAGATCCCCCTGCTACAACCAGTGATTTTAACACAGGAGCGCGGAGGCGAGTATTTGCATTTTCTTTATTAAGTCACAGCAGCAAAGAACAAGAAAACAGCCTCCAAACATGGGGATCCCTGGCATCACCCTCTCCCCCAAAACTGTCCAAAGGCAGTGTGGGGAGCGGCAAATCCTCTTTCATTGCTGCTCCTCACAGAGGTCAGTTAAGGATCACGGTGTCTGGGTTTATCCCTATGGGGTTTATTTTAGTGGATTTTCTTTTTTTAGGTGCATTGGTGATACTCAAAGACCGGCTTTCCCAGCTGTAACCGCAGGGGTCAGTTCCCAGATCAAGGGAGTCATGGCTGGGCCTTTGTGCTGCCGCGGGTTCCCATACTGCAGTTTCTCACTTGCTCCTGCTTGTTCATTGCTCTTATCTAGCCTTGCATTTCATTTTTCCCCTAGTCCAGTCCAGTCTTGTCCCTTGCTTCCCATGTAGGTAGGCCATCCCTATTCCTGTGCCCCATTCCTTGTAAGCTGTTGTTCCTCATTCCTGTCTGAAGCCCAGCATGGTATAGTTCATCATCTGGTACAGTGGTCAAGATCTCCACTGTGGCTAACAGGTACCCAACCGGCACATACTTAAAGGCGGTGTAACCACTAACCACAGCCGTGCCTGTATTCTCTTACTCTGTCTTCTGGTGTCATTGTATGGTTTACTCCCAGCGCTTGGCATATTAATATCCAATAAACTTTGGGCCCCACCATGGCTCATGCCGGGTGCCAACCTGACAGTCTCATCACAAAGACTGCCAGGTAAGCCAGACTCAGAAGTCCAAGTAGGGGGAAGACTGGCTTTCTTCCTGAGCATGGAGAAGGATTACAGCAGATCCCTGGGTTTGCAGGTGGCTCAGGGCTTTCTGCTGGAGTTTTTGGAAGTTCCACCACGTAGGTTACTGCTTAGGAGACCTCTATGTTTGTCAGATTGAGCTGGTCCACAACAAGGTCCTGTCTCTCTTACACAAGGCTGAGAGGACAGATCATCTCCACAACAATAATGGGCAGTATTACAAAGCTGGTGCTAAATTAACCAGAGCTGTTGTAAACTTACCAGAACCATTATAGCCTATGGGCTTGATAAGTTAGCAGCTCTGGTTAAGTTAGCACCAGCTTTGTAATACTGCCCTTTGTCAGCAACCTTTTTCTCATGGTATGCGCCTGGTTATCAAACTCCGGCACCTCAACAAATTTCTAGTGTACCACCATTTCAAGATGCAATGGGTGCACACTCTGCAAGAGATTCTGCGCCACGATGACTGGCTAGCAAAGCTCGATCGGAAAGATGTGCATCTCTCGGTGCCAATGGCGGTTGAACGTCGCAATACCTTGTGCTCCCAGTGGCAGGGGCAAATGTGGAGGTTTACAGGCCACCATTCGTCCTTTCATCGGCCCCGTGGCTTTTTACGAGGCTGACCAAATCGGTGGTCGCTTTTCCAAGAGCGAGGGGGTTTATTTACTTATTTTCCGGACAATCTGTTAATGTCGATATCCAGGTTGCTTCTCTTGCCACATCTGCAGTTAATGATTTCCCTTCTACAGTGCTTTGGATTTCTTATAAATGTGGAAAAACCTCTCCTGGTCCCCACGAGGTCTATCGCGTTCCTACTAGATTCCAGCTCTATGCAGCTGGGCATTCCACAGACCAAGATTCTATCCATATTCAAGGAGGTTCACTCCTTGTTTTGAGACCTGGCTCTCTCTCTTAGGTCGCTGGCGAAGGATTGGCCTACTGGCTGCAACTCGATTGGCAGTTCTGCCGACTCTTCTCCATTGCAGGGCTCTCCAGAGCTTGAAGGCCTGTTTTCTCTGGTCATGGATAATCGCAAGTAATCTCCTTGATGGAAGAGGCGCGTCGAGATCTGAAACGGTGGCTGGAGGGCTGGTCAAGATGGAACTTGCACCTGCTGAAAGATCCATCTCGGTTACTGATTCTGGTAACCCAGGTGCCCCTTTACTCTGAACCAGGAAGTGATCGTACCCCACAAAATAGATGACACACAGACTGAGATCAATCCTTGCCGATTGAACAACAAACTCAGAATGCTTTATTCTGGCTCAACAGCTACACAACCATTTCAAAAGTTAGACACGCCTCTGCGTTCCCCATTTCAAAACCCTCCCACTCCCCCCACACACAATGCCCTGGGCCCCAGACAAAGGAATATCCAGTTCAAACCAGTTTCTGGTGGAGAGGGGGGGGGGGGGTGTGGAAGCAAATGGTTAGATTGTAAGCTCTTGAGCAGGGTCCTCTCCTACTGTTCTGTGTGCATGCACATGGCTTACCCATTGTACAGCGTCACAGAACTTGTTAGTGCTTTGTAAAAAACCTGGAATTGCATTTGTTACACACAGATACACAAAGCAACTGAATACAGGGAAACAACACACAGACGTTGGGAGATCAAAATCTAAGAAAATCAAACGCACATTGCTGTGTGGCCCTTCTGTCTTAATCTCTGACAGTAGAGTCGGATGCCAGTTGATTGAGCTGGGGAGCCAGGTGTGGCCTCATGGAAACAGAGGACCATTGATCTCAGGAGAACCTGTTGTTGGCGGCCTTGCTTGCCGATGGCTTGGGATGGCATTTGTTTTGGGAGAGGGACTCCGCATTGTATTGTGCTGTTGAAGTTGGGCAATCTCCCAGGATGCATTACATCAATGCATTGGAGGTCCCCTGTCGGTGATGACATCCCGGTTATGGCAGTTTTGTCTAGAGAACGGTCTATTTGTACGGGCTCAGTACATCCCAGGTCTGAGCAATACGGAGGGTAGTAGATTGGAATTCTCAAAACTTCACGGATTTGCATCAGCTTCTGGAGTTGTTACGGGTGGTGGACACCTTCTGAAGTTTGTTACCCATAGATGTTTGCCTCCCACCTGAACCACCAACTTCCCAGGTTTTACAGTTGGTGCCTGGACACGAAGGAGACTGATGCCTTCGTCCTTAAGCTTTCCCTCCATTTCAATTCCTGCTGCGGGTTCCTTGGCGGATCAGCGAATTGAGAGCAGAGGTAGTTCTGATCACACCATTCTGGAAGATCGAGGTTTGGTTCCCGGGGTTGCTGTAGCTGGATGTTACCAGGTTGCTTCCTTGGTCAGAGCATCTCTTGTCAGACCCACAGGGTCAGCCACATTCTTTGGTTTTGGAAGGTAGTCTTCCTCTGCTGGTGTGGATGTTTTTCCAGGCAAACATAGTTGTTTCAGACAGGACTGTGGAGCTGCTCCGCCACATACAATCTCCTGGAACCAGGAGTGAGAATGGGTCAGCATGGGAAGGTTGGCACCGTAGGTGTGTGGAATGGAGTCAAGATTCCCTTTTTGCCCCTTTGGCTTCTGTCTTAAATGATCTCTCGTCTGTTGATCGAGGCCTAGCTTTTTGTACCACGTGTCAAGATCTGCTATCTCTGTGGGTCATGTTGGCTTTGAGGGGACGCTGGCTGGCCACCATCTGATGGTGTGCTGGCTCCTTAGAAGTGTTAGAATATCTAGGTAAGGGAGGCTGAGATAACCAGAGACTTGGGATGTTTCTTTGGTCCCAGAAGGTTTGCAGGTTGATGTTTAGAGGTGTCCTCATTGTCCGGTATTGTCTACGACGTTGGCGCGTTGGGTGCACAGGTTGTTGGATGCTGCGGGGGTTGATGCTAGTAAAATTTGATGAACACTTCATCAGGGGCGCAGTGACCACAAAAGGTTTTTACGGCTGGGTGCCATCTGGAGGATTTGTTGAAGGCCACATACAGGGAATCGACCTTCTGTAACTTTCCTTTTAAACCAGTTTCTCGTTGTTCTGAGTTTATGTGCAGAACTCGCAATAAGGTGCGTCTGAATTCCTGCATTTTCTTACCCCAATGCCAGAAAGTTTGGATTTTAATGAGAAATCGCATATTTCCCTCCTGTCCTGCCGTGCTGTGTGTGCGAAACGTCTCTTACAGGATCTTCGCGGCCATTTAAAGGTCCTTTATTGGTATTCCTGGAATGCTTGCGCTTTCAGCTTCCTAACAACCGAGGCTGAGGTCAGACGAGCGCATTCTGTGCGTCCGTGCACAACAGACGTACTTTCTGACTGACGACAAGGTAGTGGCCACACAGTCCGTTTTTGTGACAGACGTGTTTTTTTTTTGATTGATGTAAAAGGGAAAAAGCTGGTTACAGCGAAACGCGTCGAGCGTTCACGTCTGCTTTTAAGGGATTTCGTGTATTGGTTCTATGGGTGTTGTCCTATTGTGGGACCTTTTGGCTGCCGCCGTGAATAGCTAGTTCGGTATTTAAGCAGCATTAACCGCTGTGGTTAGTATAGGCTGGTTTATGTACGTGTGACTATTCCACCACCTCTACAGCTATTCCAGTGTTTGATTTCTCTACCCCTACATATATATCTTGTGTTTATTGCAGGACGCAGCCTTTTACCTTATGTATCAATAGTAACATCACGTCTTATTGAGGATACTGATAATCAGATTTTAGAAGCTCTCCCTCGTTCATGCTGTACCTCTCTGCGTGCTCCCCCCCCCCCCCGATCGTTTTTCATTCATTGTGTGTGTGTTGGGTGAGATTTTAATGACTTTACTGGTACCTCTATTACCGTCTGCTCGGTTGGTATACTGACCCCCCTTTCTTGGTCTTCTATACACCAGTTTTTTCTGGGGGTTATGTCCTGGTAATAGTGCCCTGTAGTACCTTGTGTACTAAATCTTTTTTGAGGAAAATAAATCTGAAAAACATTTTGGGCTATATTACAATCTTCACGCAAACGTTTGCATGCGCGCAAAAAAAATTAATGCGAGGGGCAAAAAAACATTAACGCGAGGGGCAAAAAAACATTAACGCATTACCGTAGCTGTTCAATCAGCAGTTTCCAGCCTGTCAGTCGACCTCCACCGCTTCCTAGAAGTCGTCATGGCGGCAGTTAAAGCTCTTCCCTCAACACCTGCCCACTCTAATCCAGATGTTAGTCAGAGCCTTCAGCTTCCCATTACATGGGACAAAAAGCGGTATGTAAACCTAAACACATTGATAGAGGGGCTGGCAACCCCGCAACACTGACAATTTTTGATGCCGAGTCCCCATCTCAGAAACGAGACCAAAATCGCAGGGCGCATATGGCGATTGTCCCAAAAAGACATAAATCTGATTTTGATACGGCTCCTACTGAGGAGACCACTGGGAAAGAATTGGTATTAGCCACCCCCCGTGGCGATGATGAATATGATCTCCCAGATGATGAGGATGAATTGGCGCTATATACGTCTGAGAAGGATCAATTTGACTGGGAAGAAATCAGAGGAACCCCCTCCTTTTTATGAAGAGGGTAACGTAATTTATCACCCCCATGGTGACCCTCTTTTTTGCACAGAGGATCTTTCACATCCTCAATCCACCGCATGGTATCCCTTACCACATGTTGAGAAATGGGTGGATGCGAATATCAGACAGCCTTTAGACAAAGCCACTAGACAGAACATGCGGGCCGAAAGCCCACGTCCTTCCACCACAGACAAAACTTGTTACCCCGGAGGTCGACCCATCCATAATTAAATTCATTTCTAATCGGGGGTGGACCCCTAAAACTGGCCTGGATCATGCCTTTCGTACATGCGAAGATAAATTACTAGATATGGCAGGTCCCTTAATAAAACTTAACATCGCTGAGGAAGCTAATCTTTCTAATTCCACCCTCTCACCTACCCTCGTTCGCGATTGGGTTCAAAGGGCCCTGTCGTTTTTCGGTAATTCCAATGCCGCTTTAGCCGCTGAACTACGCAAGTCAATTCTTTTAAAGGTTGATAACCAATTGACAGCCATCGCAGACACTGACCTAGGCAGCGCAGCACAAGGGTTTCTATTTGGGGAAGCCTATGTTAAGAGTATGGGCACATACGCCAACACCTTCAACTCCCTAGAGAAAATATCCTCCTCACTAAAGCATGTATTTAGGGGCAGAGTTTTTGGAAGGGCCGGTAGATATAGGGGGCGCCCTATCGGCCGACAAGCGACCAACACCAGGTCCTCTCCTAGCCCCGCTGCGCAACAACCAACGGAGTTCCAATCCTCCGGCTCCTCCTTCCCCTCACGCACCCGCCCTTGGCGCGCTCGAGGATTCCGAGGTTCCAGAATCCCATTCCGCGGCAGACGACCCTCAGGTAAGACCTCAGTTGATATTTCCCTCATCAAGGGTTCAAGTAGGTGATCGAATACGATGGTTTCTTCACAGATGGCAAACCCTTACATCAGATCAGTGGATCTTGAATACGGTGCAAGGGTTTGCGATTTCCTTTATATCAATCCCAATTCAAATGTTTGTCCCACCACCACTTCATTTCCCTCGGGAACAAGAGGTTCTGATGGACAAGGAGATACAAGATCTATTAGACAAAGGGGCCGTACAACTAGCTCCTACCGAATCGATGGGTTTCGTCAGCAATTTGTTTCTGGTCTCAAAGAAAGGAGGGGGATTACGACCAGTAATCAATTTGAAAGACCTAAATTCATACGTACAGTACAACCATTTCAAAATGGAAGGTATGCATTCTCTCGGAGACATCCTGCGTCAAGGGGATTGGATGGCAAAAATCGATCTGAAGGATGTCTATTTTACGGTACCAATTCACGAGAACTCTCGAGACTTTCTTCGTTTCCGATGGCAGAGCAAGATGTGGAGGGTTCACTTGCCTTCCTTTCGGTCTATCCTCAGCTCCGTGGGTTTTCACAAAACTTCTGAAACCAGCGATAACGTCCCTTCGGGAACGCGGAGTCCGTCTAGTAATCTACCTGGACGACGTCCTATTGATGGCAGATACCGAATCGACCCTTCAGTCCCACTTACAATGGACGATAAACATCTTACAAGAGCTCGGATTCCTCATCAATATGGAAAAGTCTCTAATGATACCTTCACGAAAATTGGAATTCCTAGGCCTAGTGGTGGACTCAATCTCAATGACGCTTCACCTTCCACCTCAAAAGATGTCAATTCCGAAGAAAATACGGAGTATTCTCCAAAAAGATCATATCACGCTTCGTTGCCTGGCATGAGTGATCGGTCTCCTCGCAGCCACTCGTCTGGCGATACCTCCAGCACCATTATACTACAGAGCCCTCGAACGCTTGAAGGCCCATTTTCTCCTCAAGGGACTTCAATACTCTTCCCCAGTGACTCTCACCGACGAAGCCCATTCGGATCTGATGTGGTGGATCGAGAACCTCCAATATTGGAACGAGAGACCCTTGATTCCATCGACCCTGACGATAATCATAGAATCGGATGCTTGCCGCACCTGTTGGGAGGTCATTGGTCAACATCAGAGACAACACTACACATAAATTGTCTGGAGTTATTGGCGGGTTTATTCGCAATACAATGCTTCACAAAAAATTAGAACAATTGTGCAATTCTCCTCAAGTTGGACAACCTGTCAGCGGTTCGGAGTATCAATTGCCTAGGGAGCCCGAGATAGGAACCTCTTTCAAGGATGGCGAGGAAATTTTGGTCCCATTGTTTCACCAACAACCTGACTGTATTGGCCCAATTCATCCCGAGCATGACGAATCTCGTGGCAGATTGGAACTCCAGACACAGGGAGGACTCCGGAGACTGGAAATTGCACTCATCAATGTTCACAATGCTTGCCGATCTTTGGGGGCCCTTAGACATAGACCTGTTTGCCTCCAGACTCAACAATCAAGGGCCACGTCTCTTCAGCTGGCGTCCAGATCCAGAGGCAATAGCTATGGACGCCTTCCTACAGGATTGGATCGGATCACGTCATTACGCGTTTCCTCCATTCTCCTTGATAGCGAGAACACGGTCTCTCATTCGTGTTCAACAGGTCACTGTAGTATTGATAACACCCCTCTGGAAGGGTCAACCATGGTTCCCATCACTATTGGAGTTATCAGTGGATTTCCCACGTCTCCTTCCGATTCGCTCAGACCTGTTGTTGAATCCGGAGGAACAACCTCACCCATTGTTTCAGCAGGGTCAGTGCCGCCTGGAGGCATGGTTGGTCTAGGGGGACTTGGATCTCTCCATGGCATTTCGGAACGGACTCGTTCCTTACTCCTGGAGGACTGGGCTCCAGGGACACGTTCCTCATATAATTCAGCATGGCGAAATTGGTTTAGCTGGGGTGTGGAAAGACAGCTGGATCCCTTATCAGCCCCTGTAAACTATTTCTTGGATTTCCTTACAGAATTGTTTCATGACGGTCGGGCATATCGTACGATAAATGTGATGAGATCGTCTGTCTCTGCTTCGCATGTAGGTTTACATGGCATTCCTTTAGGCCGTCATCCACTGGTTTGCCGTTTGTTACAGGCCATTCGTTTATCTCGTACACCGGTCCCTCGTTATACCTCTACCTGGGACGTTTCTATTATACTAAGTTTTTTGTCTGGTTGGCCATCTAATGAGGTCCTCTCCATTCGACAAATGTCAGCCAAGTTATGTTATTCTGCCTCTTTTCTTGTAAAAAAGAGTGATGTACGGGCTTTAGATGTTCCGTCACGTTCCTTTGGCCCAGACGGGGTTACGTTTGATATGGTACGACGCACAAAAACTTCCATCACCTCTGTATTTTATCCATATTTGACGGATCACCAGTTTATTTGTCCAATACTATGTTTGCAGGAATATGAATCTGGTACGAGTCAGTTTCGACCTAGTGGTTTATCTCCGCTGTTTTTGTCAATTAGGGTTCCTCATAACCCGGTATCATCTGTATCCTTAGCCCGATGGATGCGTTGGCTTATGTCGGAAGCAGGTATTGACGTTTCTTGTTTTGGTGCACACTCTGCTAGGAGTGCTATGGCTTCGTCCGCTTTGCTTTTGGGTTGTCGTTTAGAAGATTTGATGCGGGCCGCAGATTGGTCCCGAGAATCCACGTTACGTACCTTCTATTTGAAACCTTTATCGCATTGGTCTACCCCGATTCTAGACGAACTTTGAACCAGCAAATAGGAGCCTCCGAGTCAATGACTTAAAATTACTACATTTTCCTATTACCATAACGGAAAGTTAGAATTTTAATAATGACTCGGAGGCGAGTATTTCCCTCCTCATCCTCCCATATGTTATGTTTGTTCTATTTTGTTGTATATAATAAAATTTACAATAAAAACCTATGTACTGTTTTATTTCATATAATAAACGGATATTGTTATTTTGTCATAATAATAAAATTGTTTATCAATTAATGTTCCGTGTATCCTGTCCGAAACCCGGCCTTTGATTGCCAGTAGCGGGGACTCTATCTAATCCCTGGTCCGTGTTTTCTGCTCTGTTTTTCAGCCACCTGATTGGATTCAAGTACAGTCTTCTCACAGCTGGTCCTCTACATCCTTTGTTTCCTGTATTGGCTATCCGTTCTTCTACGTCGGATCCTTCTTCGTACCTGTTGGATTTATTATTCCAGTTCCACATCCTGTTTTCGCAGCAAGAAAGAGGATGCATTTCCGGGTTCAAGCCCATATATAGACATGGACCGCAGGGGATTATGGACTGGAGGGATGGGTTAAGGGGAATTTATGTTAGTTTTTTTTCACTTGAGCACTTTTTTCTCTTAGAGAAGCAAATACTCGCATCCGAGTCATTATTAAAATTCTAACTTTCCGTTATGGTAATAGGAAAATGTAGTAATTCCACCGTTGATTTACGCGCGTTAACGTTTAATGCTTCGCGCAAAAATTAATGCGTTTACCGTGCGTTTTTGGTGAAGAATGTAATAGGGCCCTTTGTCAAAATACTGGACGTATAAATGCTGTCCGTCTGACTTCGTTCCATCACTCACACACAAAGCTATGCGGACGTTGTGGATGCTGCGGACGCAGCGCACTCTGTGCGTCCGTTCTAGCGGATTTACGTTCTTGCCTAACTAGCGTCCATTGTGCGTCCACACTTCTGTGCAGACGTACTTCGTGTGTGGGTCTCTATTGATCATAATTGTATGCTATGACCGTGTGACGGGAATCTCACTCCTTCCGTCTGTCCTGGCTCTCCAGACACCCCCTTACTGATCGCCCGGCTAGCTGAGTTGCTCGGAACTCAGTGCCTCGAGCAGCCTGATCTGCAGCTACAGACCTGTAGCCTTGAGGGTAGGTCAGTCTTTTCAGATGGCCGCTCTGTGCCTTCTGAGGGTGAGTGTAGTGTAGGTAGCGTAGCTGAATGAGACACCAGACAAGCTGTATGTTCAAAACAGGATTCTCTGACTTTTAATGAACAGAAACGCCACAATTTATGCTGAGATCCAACAGCCATAATTTGCATAAATGACCCACATTGACCTACTAAAATGCTAATTACATTATGTCAGATATTTACAACATTCCCTTTTCTTCCTATCACACATCATTTACATAATCTATTGTTCCAATAGATCAGATTAAAACCAGACTCTTGAATGCTCAAACATGCAACTAGATAAGGGGAAAACCCATCTGGCATAATCACACAGTACTCAAATTTGTTTACGTTCTATACAAAAACACATCTCTAAATTCACATTCAGTAATACAAGTATATTTAAAACTAAAGCTAAGCAATTTACACTAAACTAATTGAAGCTAAAACCAAGCAAGGTACCATATATTTAAAATCACACAATATAACTGAACATAAAGTCTCTTGGGGTTATATATACTTATATTTCTTTAGGTAGAAATGTGTTTTTTAAAGATACTACCTGCAGCAAGTTCAAATGCTTTCTTTCGTATAGATTGTAAAATAGGTTTGAGTAATTTGTGATTAGGCAAAAGGGTTTTCTCTTTGTTCATCTGCTATCTGTTTACATGTCTCAGAGGTTGGGAGTCACCATTGTCTCAGCCAAAACCTAACGGATTTCCTTTACAATAGATTATGTAAATGATGTGTGATATGAAGAAAGAGGAATGTTTATTGTAAATATCTGACATAATGTAATTAGCATTTTAGTAGGCCAATGTGGGTCATTTATGCAAATTATGGCTGTTGGATCTCAGCATAAATTGTGCTGTTTTTGTTCATTAAAGAGCTCAGAGAGAGAGAGAAACCTGTTGGAACATACAGCCGCGTCTGGTGTCTCCTTCAACTACGCTACAGTACACATTCAACCTCAGAAGGCACCGAGCAGCCTTCTGGAAATTCCTAACTGCTCCAGGGCAGAGAATCAGAAGCAGGCGGGTCAAGCTGCTCGAGGCGCTGAGGACAGCGTTCCCAGTAGCCGGGCTGACCGCAACGAAGGGGTGACTGGAGAGTCAGGACAGGCGGAAGAGAATGGTTCCGTCACACCCATTGGATCTGTTTTGGCCGTTCCTCACATGGCCTTTTATAGACTGTTCGGGGGGGGGGGGGGTTGGTGAGGTCAGGGATGGGCTTCCCCATGTTTGAGGGACGGGGCTTCCCCATGTTTGAGGGATGGGCTTCCCCATGTTTGAGGGACGGGCTTCCCCATGTTTGAGGGACGGGGCTTCCCCATGTTTGAGGGACGGGGCTTCCCCATGTTTGAGGGACGGGGCTTCCCCATGTTTGAGGGACGGGGCTTCCCCATGTTTGAGGGACGGGGCTTCCCCATGTTTGAGGGACGGGCTTCCCCATGTTTGAGGGACGGGCTTCTGTCTTTCCTCCCCCAGTCTGGTGGGCGTGTCCAATACCCCCTCGACAATCCCCCAATCTGACGTGCGTCCTCAGCCCCACGATAATTGTCCAATCAGACGCGTGTCCTTTTGTTGGAGGGCCCCTCTCTGGTTATTGCTCCTCCCAGCTTTTAAGCCGTTGTGTTTGGGGGTGCTTTGTAAGGTGGGTTACCCCCTCATCACTCTATACTCAGCTTCTGTTACAATCAGAATCACATTTTACCTCAAACACCTCATTTGTGAGCAGTTCGTTGCTACTGAAGATGATGGCGTCGCAGTATCCGGCGCAGCGCTCCGCTCGCGTCCCATCACAAACAATGGAAATGTTTTTCCCACAGACCGAATGAAACCTGTGAGAAACACTGGGGACTGGGGAGAAAACACACGCTGGGTCACGCAGAGAGCAGCCAGCGCGCGGGTCACACACACAGCAGCCAGCGCGCGGGTCACACACACAGCAGCCAGCGCGCGGGTCACACACACCGCAGCCAGCGCGCGGGTCACACACACAGCAGCCAGCGCGCGGGTCACACACACAGCAGCCAGCGCGCGGGTCACACACACAGCAGCCAGCGCGCGGGTCACACACACAGCAGCCAGCGCGCGGGTCACACACACAGCAGCCAGCGCGCGGGTCACACACACAGCAGCCAGCGCGCGGGTCACACACACAGCAGCCAGCGCGCGGGTCACACAGAGCAGCCAGCGCGCGGGTCACACACAGAGCAGCCAGCGCGCGGGTCACACACAGAGCAGCCAGCGCGCGGGTCACACAGAGCAGCCAGCGCGCGGGTCACACACAGAGCAGCCAGCGCGTGGGTCACACACAGAGCAGCCAGCGCCCGGGTCACACACAGAGCAGCCAGCGCGCGGGTCACACACAGAGCAGCCAGCGCCCGGGTCACACACAGAGCAGCCAGCGCCCGGTTGTAACAGATGCGCGCAGCCTGCACACTGACCTGGAGATGGCGTGGGGAAAGACTTATCAGTCACGTGGCTCACCGACAGGCTGTTATCGACCATTCCACTACCACCTGTGAGCGACACCTGCACACACTGTCCATACAGGTCTATCACCGCGTACACATCTGCAGGGACAGACGGGCAGACACACACACGCACGGGAGACAGAGACAAAACGACAAGGCAAGCCCAATGGCTGATCATGGTTTGAGATGAGAATTTCCTTCTGGACTACACTCAGCTGTCAGAGACAGACCCCTGGACCCACCTCAACCGGGGGGCAGTCCTGTGCAAGCAGGACCCCTGGACCCACCTCTACCGGGGGGCAGTCCTGTGCAAGCAGGGCCCCTGGACCCACCTCATCCGGGGGGCAGTCCTGTGCAAGCAGGGCCCCTGGACCCACCTCATCCGGGGGGCAGTCCTGTGCAAGCAGGGCCCCTGGACCCACCTCAACCGGGGGGCAGTCCTGTGCAAGCAGGGCCCCTGGACCCACCTCTACCGGGGGGCAGTCCTGTGCAAGCAGGACCCCTGGACCCACCTCTACCGGGGGGCAGTCCTGTGCAGGCAGGGCCCCTGGACCCACCTCTACCGGGGGGCAGTCCTGTGCAAGCAGGGCCCCTGGACCCACCTCAACCGGGGGCAGTCCTGTGCAAGCAGGGCCCCTGGACCCACCTCTGCCGGGGGGCAGTCCTGTGCAGGCAGGGCCCCTGGACCCACCTCTACCGGGGGGCAGTCCTGTGCAAGCAGGGCCCCTGGACTCACCTCTGCCGGGGGGCAGTCCTGTGCAGGCAGGGCCCCTGGACCCACCTCTACCGGGGGGCAGTCCTGTGCAAGCAGGGCCCCTGGACCCACCTCAACCGGGGAGCAGTCCTGTGCAAGCAGGCCCCTGGACCCACCTCTGCCGGGGGCAGTCCTGTGCAAGCAGGCCCCTGGACCCACCTCATCCGGGGGGCAGTCCTGTGCAAGCAGGGCCCCTGGACCCACCTCAACCGGGGGGCAGTCCTGTGCAAGCAGGGCCCCTGGACCCACCTCAACCGGGGGGCAGTCCTGTGCAAGCAGGACCCCTGGACCCACCTCTACCGGGGGGCAGTCCTGTGCAAGCAGGGCCCCTGGACCCACCTCTACCGGGGGGCAGTCCTGTGCAGGCAGGGCCCCTGGACCCACCTCTACCGGGGGGCAGTCCTGTGCAAGCAGGGCCCCTGGACTCACCTCTGCCGGGGGGCAGTCCTGTGCAGGCAGGGCCTTGGTCCTCCCCATTGATGTAATAATGTAAATCTCCCCTCGCGGTTCTCATCATTCCGATCCGGGAGCCGGCGCCCAGGGAATCCAGGTCACAGCCATAGTTATTCCTGAGCGTGTTTCCATCCTGCATGATCGCCGTACCACTAGGGGGAGACAGAGTGAGGACGTAAACACCGGGCCCCGTAGAAAGCCCAGAGGGTATGGAGGATGCCACATCTCAAAACATTGAGCCATGCATGAAGCTCACTGCACCCAACCGAACCAGAAGAGGACTAGAACCAACTACTCAATCTGCATGATCTCCTGACCCCTCCCAGCCCGCCATCCTTATCTCCTGACCCCTCCCAGCACCCGCTATCCTTATCTCCTAACCCCTCCCAGCACCCGCCATCCTTATCTCCTAACCCCTCCCAGCGCCCGCTATCCTTATCTCCTAACCCCTCCCAGCGCCCGCCATCCTTATCTCCTAACCCCTCCCAGCGCCCACCATCCTCATCTCCTAACCCCTCCCAGCACCCGCTATCCTTATCTAACCCCTCCCAGCGCCCACCATCCTTATCTCCTAACCCCTCCCAGCGCCCGCCATCCTTATCTCCTAACCCCTCCCAGCGCCCACCATCCTTACCTCCTAACCCCTCCCAGCACCCACCATCCTTATCTCCTAACCCCTCCCAGCCATCCTTATCTCCTGACCCCTCCCAGCACCCGCTATCCTTATCTAAACCCTCCCAGCGCCCACCATCCTTATCTCCTAACCCCTCCCAGCGCCCGCCATCCTTATCTCCTAACCCCTCCCAGCCCCGCCATCCTTATCTCCTGACCCCTCCCAGCACCCGCCATCCTTATCTCCTAACCCCTCCCAGCGCCCGCCATCCTTATCTCCTAACCCCTCCCAGCACCCGCCATCCTTATCTCCTAACCCCTCCCAGCACCCGCCATCCTTATCTCCTAACCCCTCCAGCGCCCCACCATCCTTATCTCCTAACCCCTCCCAGCACCCACCATCCTTATCTCCTAACCCTCCCAGCGCCCACCATCCTTATCTCCTAACCCCTCCCAGCACCCGCCATCCTTATCTCCTAACCCCTCCCAGCACCCGCCATCCTTATCTCCTAACCCCTCCCAGCACCCGCCATCCTTATCTAACCCCTCCCAGCACCCGCCATCCTTATCTCCTAACCCCTCCCAGCGCCAGCGCCCGCCATCCTTATCTCCTAACCCCTCCCAGCGCCCACCATCCTTATCTCCTAACCCCTCCCAGCGCCCGCCATCCTTATCTCCTAACCCCTCCCAGCGCCCGCCATCCTTATCTCCTAACCCCTCCCAGCGCCCGCCATCCTTATCTCCTAACCCCTCCCAGCGCCCGCCATCTTTATCTCCTAACCCCTCCCAGCACCCGCATCCTTATCTCCTAACCCCTCCCAGCGCCCGCATCCTTATATCCTAACCCCTCCCAGCGCCCGCATCCATATCTCCTAACCCCTCCCAGCGCCCGCATCCATATCTCCTAACCCCTCCCAGTGCCGCATCCTTATCTCCTAACCCCTCCCAGCGCCCCCATCCTTATCTCCTAACCCCTCCCAGCGCCCGCATCCTTATCTCCTAACCCCTCCCAGCACCCGCATCCTTATCTCCTAACCCCTCCCAGCGCCCGCATCCTTATCTCCTAACCCCTCCCAGCGCCCGCATCCTTATCTCCTAACCCCTCCCAGCGCCCGCATCCTTATCTCCTAACCCCTCCCAGCACCCGCATCCATATCTCCTAACTAGGACCCTGCGAATCACAAATTTTCCCTCTAATCAAATACACTGTTAAGGTTCAAATTTGAATCGAATCTCGAATCGGTGCTTGTCTTATTTCTTATCTCCCACACAGATTATAAATAAATATTAACAGCCTCCTCACCCCCCACCCGAGTCTGGAGAGATGGACAAAGAGTGCAAGCTCTGCGGGCTAATGGCACAGCTCACAGATATATATCGGTCCCCAGCTCACACATATACGTCTGAGCTGGGGGCCAATATCTGTGAGCTGGGGGCCAATATATATTGGCCCCCCAGCTCACACATATATATTGGCCCCCCCAGCTCACACATATATATTGGCCCCCCCAGCTCACACATATATATTGGCCCCCCAGCTCACACATATATATTGGCCCCCCAGCTCACACATATATATTGGCCCCCCAGCTCACACATATATATTGGCCCCCCAGCTCACACATATATATTGGCCCCCGGCTCACACACATATATATTGGCCCCCGGCTCACACACATATATATTGGCCCCCAGCTCACACATATATATTGGCCCCCCCAGCTCACACATATATATTGGCCCCCAGCTCACACATATATATTGGCCCCCCCAGCTCACACATATATATTGGCCCCCCAGCTCACACATATATATTGGCCCCCCAGCTCACACATATATATTGCCCCCCCAGCTCACACATATATATTGCCCCCCCAGCTCACACATATATTTGGCCCCCCCAGCTCACACATATATATTGGCCCCCCAGCTCACACATATATATTGGCCCCCCCAGCTCACACATATATTGGCCCCCAGCTCACACATATATATTGGCCCCAGCAATCTTTCCCCTCTGCCAGGCTCTCCTTCGGGTACTGTTTAGTGTCATCCTTCGAGCGGCTGCCAGAAAAGGGCTGTAGCCCGGCCGCTCGTTGGGAACCAGGCAGGTGGCTCGGTGGCTCACCGACAGGCTGTTATCGACCATTCCACTACCACCTGTGAGTGACACCTGCATGCACACTGTCCATACAGGTCTATCACCGCGTACACATCTGCAGGGACAGACGGGCAGACACAAACACGCACGCACGGGAGACAGAGACAAAACGACAAGGTGTCAGGCAGGGTGCTGGTCATTCCACGCATTGACGGCTCTGGTTTTCAGCCTGTCCTGGGCGTGGAATGAATGCACGGAAATACCAGCACCCTGCCCCGAATAAACACCCAGAAACAGCTTTCAACGCCCAGGACAGACTGAAAACCAGAGCCGTCACTGCGTGGAATGACCAGCACCCTGCCCCGAATAAACACCCAGAAACAGCTTTCAACGCCCAGGACAGACTGAAAACCAGAGCCGTCACTGCGTGGAATGACCAGCACCCTGCCCCGAATAAACACCCAGAAACAGCTTTCAACACCCAGGACAGACTGAAAACCAGAGCCGTCACTGCGTGGAATGACTGCACGGGAATACCAGCACCCTGCCCCGAATAAACACCCAGAAACAGCTTTCAACGCCCAGGACAGACTGAAAACCAGAGCCGTCACTGCGTGGAATGACCAGCACCCTGCCCCGAATAAACACCCAGAAACAGCTTTCAACGCCCAGGACAGACTGAAAACCAGAGCTGTCACTGCGTGGAATGACTGCACGGGAATACCAGCACCCTGCCCCGAATAAACACCCAGAAACAGCTTTCAACGCCCAGGACAGACTGAAAACCAGAGCCGTCACTGCGTGGAAAGACCAGCACCCTGCCCCGAATAAACACCCAGAAACAGCTTTCAACGCCCAGGACAGACTGAAAACCAGAGCTGTCACTGTGTGGAAAGACCAGCACCCTGCCCCGAATGAACACCCAGAAACAGCTTTCAACACCAAGGACAGACTGAAAACCAGAGCCGTCACTGCGTGGAAAGACCAGCACCCTGCCCCGAATAAACACCCAGAAACAGCTTTCAACGCCCAGGACAGACTGAAAACCAGAGCCGTCACTGCGTGGAATGACCAGCACCCTGCCCGAATAAACACCCAGAAACAGCTTTCAACGCCCAGGACAGACTGAAAACCAGAGCTGTCACTGCGTGGAATGACCAGCACCCTGCCCCGAATAAACACCCAGAAACAGCTTTCAACACCCAGGACAGACTGAAAACCAGAGCCGTCACTGCATGGAATGCCCTGCCCCGAATGAACACCCAGAAACAGCTTTCAACACCAAGGACAGACTGAAAACCAGAGCCGTCACTGCGTGGAAAGACCAGCACCCTGCCCCGAATGAACACCCAGAAACAGCTTTCAACGCCCAGGACAGACTGAAAACCAGAGCCGTCACTGCGTGGAAAGACCAGCACCCTGCCCCGAATGAACACCCAGAAACAGCTTTCAACACCCAGGACAGACTGAAAACCAGAGCCGTCACTGCGTGGAATGACTGCACGGGAATACCAGCACCCTGCCCCGAATAAACACCCAGAAAACAGCTTTCAACGCCCAGGACAGACTGAAAACCAGAGCCGTCACTGCGTGGAAAGACCAGCACCCTGCCCCGAATGAACACCCAGAAACAGCTTTCAACGCCCAGGACAGACTGAAAACCAGAGCCGTCACTGCGTGGAATGACCAGCACCCTGCCCCGAATAAACACCCAGAAACAGCTTTCAACGCCCAGGACAGACTGAAAACCAGAGCCGTCACTGCGTGGAAAGACCAGCACCCTGCCCCGAATAAACACCCAGAAACAGCTTTCAACACCCAGGACAGACTGAAAACCAGAGCCGTCACTGCGTGGAAAGACCAGCACCCTGCCCCGAATAAACACCCAGAAACAGCTTTCAACGCCCAGGACAGACTGAAAACCAGAGCCGTCACTGCGTGGAATGACCAGCACCCTGCCCCGAATAAACACCCAGAAACAGCTTTCAACGCCCAGGACAGACTGAAAACCAGAGCCGTCACTGCGTGGAAAGACCAGCACCCTGCCCCGAATAAACACCCAGAAACAGCTTTCAACGCCCAGGACAGACTGAAAACCAGAGCCGTCACTGCGTGGAATGACCAGCACCCTGCCCCGAATAAACACCCAGAAAAAGCTTTCAACACCCAGGACAGACTGAAAACCAGAGCCGTCACTGCGTGGAAAGACCAGCACCCTGCCCCGAATGAACACCCAGAAACAGCTTTCAACGCCCAGGACAGACTGAAAACCAGAGCCGTCACTGCGTGGAAAGACCAGCACCCTGCCCCGAATGAACACCCAGAAACAGCTTTCAACACCCAGGACAGACTGAAAACCAGAGCCGTCACTGCGTGGAAAGACCAGCACCCTGCCCCGAATAAACACCCAGAAACAGCTTTCAACGCCCACGACAGACTGAAAACCAGAGCCGTCACTGCGTGGAATGACCAGCACCCTGCCCCGAATAAACACCCAGAAACAGCTTTCAACGCCCAGGACAGACTGAAAACCAGAGCCGTCACTGCGTGGAAAGACCAGCACCCTGCCCCGAATAAACACCCAGAAACAGCTTTCAACGCCCAGGACAGACTGAAAACCAGAGCCGTCACTGCGTGGAAAGACCAGCACCCTGCCCCGAATGAACACCCAGAAACAGCTTTCAACGCCCAGGACAGACTGAAAACCAGAGCCGTCACTGCGTGGAAAGACCAGCACCCTGCCCCGAATAAACACCCAGAAACAGCTTTCAACGCCCAGGACAGGCTGAAAACCAGAGCCGTCACTGCGTGGAAAGACCAGCACCCTGCCCCGAATAAACACCCAGAAACAGCTTTCAACGCCCAGGACAGACTGAAAACCAGAGCCGTCACTGCGTGGAAAGACCAGCACCCTGCCCCGAATAAACACCCAGAAACAGCTTTCAACACCCAGGACAGACTGAAAACCAGAGCCGTCACTGCGTGGAATGACTGTACGGGAATACCAGCACCCTGCCCCGAATAAACACCCAGAAACAGCTTTCAACGCCCACGACAGACTGAAAACCAGAGCCGTCACTGCGTGGAATGACCAGCACCCTGCCCCGAATAAACACCCAGAAACAGCTTTCAACGCCCAGGACAGACTGAAAACCAGAGAAATCTCACCGTATCCTTCCTGGAGAAACACTTTAGAAATAAACGCAATGGATTGAATGGCTTAGGGGGTTTTGTTCTTATTAAAAGATCATTTTTTGCAAAAATGTTTAACCCCTTAGTGACCAGGCGGTTTTACTATAGTCTGAAGGTACAGACTGCTGTTTTTAACGTTTCTGCGCTGTTTGTGTTTAGCTCTAATTTTCCTCTTACTCATTTATGGAACCCACACATATTATATACCATTTTTCCCGCCATTAAATTGACTTTCTAAAGATTCCGTTATTTCCATCATATCGTATAATCTATATATATATAAACGCGAAAGTCCTGACTGACTGACTCATCAACGCCCAGCTGAAACCGTTTAACCTAGGAAGGTGAAATTTTGAAGGTGCACTGTTTTTATGATGTAGGCACCCACTAAGGAAGGATTTTTGGAAACTCCGCCCCTAAGGGGGTGAAAAAGGGGGTTGAATAATTTAAACATGATACCTATAGCTCAAAAACAGAAGATGTCACAGACGTGAAAATAGGTATTTAGATTCTTCTTGAAAAATAAAAAAAACACGTATTTTACCGATTTTCAAAAATTCAACTGGGGGGGCAAAAAAAGGGGGGTTGAATATTTTAAACAGGATACCTATATCTTAAAAACGGAAGATGGTACAGACGAGAAAATCGGTATTTAGATTCATCTTGACAAATAAAAAAACACGTATTTTACAATTTTCAGAAAATTCCTTGGGGGGGCAAAAAGGGGGGTTGAATACTTTTTTCATAAACGCGAAAGTCCTGACTGACTGACTGATCAATAGTCAGCTGAAACCGTTTAACCTAGGAACGTGAAATTTTGTAGGTGCACTGTTTTTATGATGTGGGCACCCACTAAGCAAGGATTTTTGGAAACTCCGCCCCTAGAGGGGTGAAAAAGGGGGTTGAATATTTTAAACAGGATACCTATAGCTCAAAATCAGAAGATGTTACAGACGTGAAAATCGGTATTTATATTCATCTTGAAAGAAAAAAAATAACACGGATTTTACCATTTTCTGAAAATTCCATGGGGGGGCCCAAAATGGGGGGTTAAATACATATATATATATATATAAACGCGAAAGTCCTGACTGATCAACACCCAGCTGAAACCGTTTAACCTAGGAACGTGAAATTTTGAAGGTGCACTGTTTTTATGATGTAGGCACCCACTAAGGAAGGATTTTTGGAAAATCCACCACTAAGGGGGTGAAAAAGGGGGTTGAATATCTTAAGCAGGATACCTATAGCTCAAAAACAGAAGATGCTGCAGATGTGAAAATCGGTATTTAGATTCGTCTTGAAAAATAAAAAAACACATATTTTACCATGTTCTGAAAATTCCTTGGGGGGGCAAAAACAGGGGTTGAATACTTTTATCAGTATACCTATATTTCAAAAACCGAAGATGTCATGGGTGTGAAATTTGGTATTTACAATCTTTGTGGAAAAAAAAAAACATGTTTTTTGCCATTTTCCACGAATCCAATGGGGGGGGGGGGGGGGGAAAGGGGTCTGAATATTTTTTATCATTATACCTATATTTCAAAAACCAAAGATTTTACAGGTGTGAAATTTGGTATTTATAATCTTCGTGATAAAAAACAAACGTGTTTTGCCATTTTCCACAAATCCAAATAAGGGGGGGGGGGGGGGGGTCGAGGGAAAGGGGTCTGAATACTTTTATCAGTATATCTATAATTCAAAAACCAAGATGTTACAGGTGTGAAGTTTGGTAATTACAATCTTTTGAAAATAAAGAAACACGTGTTTTACCATTTTCCAAAAATCCCAAGTGGGGGGGAAAGGGGAGTTCTCCCAAAAAAACCTCAAGTTTCTTTTAAAAAACAATTTTAACAAATCCTAAAATCCACGTGAGCGAAGCCGCGGGCAAAAGCTAGTTTACTATAAAAAAAATATTGATGGAAAAAACGTTAATTCGAAATTTAATCCCCAAAATCTACAACTGCCAAAAAAGACCCCGGCTAAATAGTTTAGAAATACCAAATTTTTACATGTTTTTGCATTTTAACCCTTTCACTCCTGAGCCATTTCCCCTTTGTGCGCGGAGCCCATTTAAACAGTTTTATGCTCAGGTTTAAATGTGATTTTAAGTCTTTTATTAAACCAATTGTTTTTAACAACCCACTTAATTTTACACCAAACATGGTCATATTTTGTATCATTGAAAAGGTCACAATCAGGCCTTTCCAATGATATCAAACATGACCCTCTAGCTACCCCAGATTGGGAGATAAGGGGTTAACTGACTGTCAGGAACGTGGGGATGGTACCTGGGTGGCACCTGGATGGCAGGGGTATGAGCCCAGGATGCAGTGGTCTGTACTGATAAACAGGGGATATGGATAGTGGAGGGTGGATGGAAATAAAGACTAACCAGGTTGATTGCAGAGGATGATGGGGATGATGGTTGTAATTGCCGGAACCAGAAATGGGGAATCAGGATCAGGTAGCAGAGTAGCAACAAAGCAACAATGTTCACTCTTCATGAGCCGTAATGAACCAGCAATGTGTCATTGAGGGGCAGAGCCCTTTATTTTGTGAGTCACGTGTGTTTTGGTGTTAACTCTTACAATGCTGGTTGGGATCAGAACATGAAGTGTACCACCAGGGGGGTTCCAGAATGGCTACAGCCAGGGATGGCTACAGCCAAACTAATGTCATTGCACATATGGGGATGATGTCAGTGGGTGGGGTGTGGCCCCGGAGGCTTGGCTGACATCCAAGATGTCAGTCACCGAATCGCCATCTGGCACCTAAGGGGTTAAAGAGAGGCACCACTGGAAAGGGCAGACTGTGACCACCCCCCCCCCCGTTTTGGGTTCTCCCCTGGCAGGCACCAGGGGGCGCCTGAAACTGAGGTCATCGCGCCCGGTGATGACATCAGTGTACCCTTAAAATAGTTGGTCTGGCTTCAAGGAAACCAGACCATGGTGGGGCCAGAGAAGGGAGTGAGGGAGGTTAAAGGACCATGATCTAACATAGTACGTCCTATTCCTTAACGTGTTTCCCAGGATGTAGGTCAGTGATCCTTGAGCGCTAAATGGTTAATGCCCAATAACACCTTAATACATGGTCAGCAACATCATCTGATTACAGTGATACGACCCACGTGTAGATATGTCAGGGTATTGGGGGCTAAAAGGACTCATTTAGGGGGGGAGGTCACATCTTGTCATCACGCTCCCAAGTCCTATTTGGGACATTTTTGAAGCCGGCCAATGTGATTTATCCCCAGCAAACCATATACTGTTAAAAAGCACACACCGCAGGGGATTTCAAAGAGTGGTGTTTTATCTTCAAATCAGAGTATGTATCGAGCATGGAAAAGAAAAGCACAAATACACAGCGATACATATGGTAAAAACAGGATGCAGAGGATCAGGAGCATGAACAAAAAAACACGATTCGGGGCGAGAAAAAAAATACCTATAAAGCCAGAGAAACAAGAGAGGGGGGGGGGGGTTATAGAAACCGGATTGTATGAAGCTCAATCACGGATGGGCAGCGCTACAGGGCCGGCACCTCCTGCATTCTATCAGGGCCCCCAAAAAGTCAGTCCGTAAGGTATGGAGCAGGGCTCGACTGTTGATTTAGTAGATCTTGCCAGACAAAGAGATAGTTCATCCTATCAAGGTACAACAGACAAGAGAAGCGAGCCCAGAGAGGTGGCAAAGCGCGCTGCGATGCCGCGACATTCCGCAACTCGAGACCGCTCCAAATGTAGCCAGACACAATGGCGGGAACAGAGGTGACGGCCCGTGTTATTAGAAACAGCAGGTCGAACGCTGAGACCTCCTGCTCCGTGTGTTGACCCCTTAACCCGGTAAGTGGTATTCTGACGCCCAGATTCTATCAACGTTTCCGAAGTGAGGGCGACTAGTACCCTATTTCCCCGAAAATAAGACCTAGTGTGTTTTTTTGATAACGGCGAAAATATAAGAACTACCCCGAAAATAAGACAACTTGAAGAGCCGCAGGAGAGAATCAGTGATGCCAGCGCCAGAGGAAGCGAGGTGGCAGAGCCGCATAAGGCTGTGGTCACACCAGTGTTCTTTGAACAGAAGGAATGTCTGTGAGCGTTGACGTTCCTTCCACTCTGACGTCCGTCTGGCCGCCTCGCTGAGCATTTAGTGTGCTCAGCACTACAGAGCGTGATCCTCCTATGGAGGATGGCGCTTTGTAGCCCTATCTGCGTCCGTCGTAACTTTTTGACAGGGAGGCTGAAATCACATCCGGTGGCAGTGCACGCAATTCATGCGCACACACGCACGCACGCTACATGCAGGGAAGCGTGGTCACACGGACGCACTCGGTGCCTTCCTTCTGCTCAAAGAACGCTCGTGTGACTGGAGCGTTAGCCGATGCTTCCTCTACTGCTGGCTCCTGGCACAGGCGGAGTGATTGCCAGACGTACACCGCCAAAAAAACACACCAACATAACAAGAAAAAAGAAGACCTACCCTGAAAATAAGACCTAGGGTGTTTCTTTGGGGCCAAAAAAATATAAGACAGCATCTTATTTTCGGGGAAACACGGTAGCAGCGAGAGGGGACACCCCTGCCTGGTACCATTCCATACATGTAATACACCCTGAAAAGGGCCCCGCTAACACGTACCCTCACTGACAGGGTGTCATACAGTGCTGACCACATGGAAAGGACACGGTCTCCAAAGCCCATTGGCTGTAGCACAGTCATCATGTAGCCGCATCAAACCCTGTCCATGGTCTTCTCTGCATCTGTGAAAGCAAGAGAAGGCTCTCCATCCTCATAGTGGCGAAGCGCAAAACGACGTGTGGTGGCGTCCCTCCAGGGTACAAAGCTCACCTGGTCGGAATGGATCAGACGGGGCAGCACAAATAGTGGCATTTTAACACTTTCCCTGCACTAGTTGTTCCCACAGTTTTTGACAAATTTTCAGGTAGTCACTTTTTTGACACACATTATACTTTAGGCATTAATTCTCCAATCATTTTATGTGTTACTAACAAACAACACCCCGGTATATGTTCAGCAACATACACCCCATGCATAGGTTTGTTGGGTTGTTATGGGGATGCGACGCCAAACCTCTGACATTTTTCCAACTTGACATTTCTTCTTTTTGGGCCATTTTAGAAATTGCAAATGTAACAAAGAATGAAGCAGCCCGTGGCGCCGTTTGAAACCTAGAAAAATGTCGGCAGATAAGAACCTTTCGGCCCATCTAGTCGCCCCAATTACATGGATACTTTACCTGGATTTATCTTTTGTTTAGGATAGTCTTATGCCTATCCCATGCCTGCTTAAATTCAATTACTGTTTTGGCCTCTACCACTTCAACTGGAAGACTGTTCCATGTATCCACCACCCTCTCAGTAAAATAATGCTTCCTGATGTTACTTTTAAACCTTTGCCCCTCTAATCTAAGACTATGTCCTCTTGTTTTGCTACTTTGTTTCCTTTTAAATATACTCCCTTCCTCTACCTTGTGGATTCCCTTTACGTATTTAAATGTTTCTATCATATCTCCTCTGTCTCGTCTTTTTTCCAAGCTGTACATGTTAAGATCATTAAGCCTTTCCTGGTAACTTTTCTCCTTCAAGCCGTACACCATTTTAGTAGCCCTTCTCTGAACTCTCTCTAAGATGTCTATATCCTTCTGGAGATACGGTCTCCAGTACTGCACACAGTACTCCAAGTGAGGTCTCACCAGTGCTCTGTACAGTGGCATGAGCACTTCCCTTTTCCTACTGCCAATACAGGCTCTCCCTACACAACCAAGCATTCTGCCAGCATTTTCAAGCATTCTGCTAGCATTTCCTGCTGCTCTATTACATTGACTACTTACCCTTAGATCCTCTGCAATAATAACCCCTAAATCCCTTTCCTCAGATGTATCAAATATTCTATATTCAGCCCTTGGGTTTTTACGTCCCAGGTGCATTATCTTGCACTTATCCACATTAAAACTCAATTGCCACAGCTCCCACCATTTTTTTAGTTTACCTATATCATTTGTCATTTGGCTGATCCCTCCAGGAACGTCAACCCTGTTGCAAATCTTTGTGTCATCAGCAAAAAGACATACTTTTCCATTAATACCTTCTGCAATATCACTAATAAAAATATTAAAGAGAATGGGTCCGAGTACTGACCCCTGAGGTACCCCACTGGTAACAAGACCTTGCGCCGAATAAACTCCATTTACCACAACCCTCTGTTGCCTGTCACTCAGCCACTGCCTAATCCAATCAACAATATTGGAATCCAAGATCAAAGATTGCAATTTATTGATAAGCCTTCTATGCGGAACAGTATCAAAAGCCTTACTGAAATATTTGAAGCAGCCCGTGGCACCGTTTGAGGCAGTGTGCGGTGTCCCACACTCAGATCCGGTCTTTTACATCCATACCCACTCCCTCTCACACTCAGGTCAAGTCACTCGCTTCCACCTCCACTCCCTCCTCCCACTCAGTTTGTTCACGAAATTATTTAAAAGGGACACTCTACGCACCCTGACCACTTTAACTTATTAACCCCGATTTCATGTGGACATCTATGACCAAGAGCTTGTAGTCACGTTCACTTGTGAAAGCAAACATGGGCTTAAGCTGCGCATACAGCATCAACCCATCCCTCTGACCAAGCGCTCGCGGCATCGACCCATCCCTCTGACCAAGCGCTGGCAGCATTGACCCATCCCTCTGACCAAGCGCTCGCAGCATCGACCCATCCCTCTGACCAAGCGCTCGCACCATCGACCCATCCCTCTGACCAAGCGCTCGCGGCATCGACCCATCCCTCTGACCAAGCGCTGGCAGCATTGACCCATCCCTCTGACCAAGCGCTCACAGCATCAACCCATCCCTCTGACCAAGAGCTCGAGGCATCGACCCATCCCTCTGGCCAAGCGCTCGCAGCATCGACCCATCCCTCTGACCAAGCGCTCGCAGCATCGACCCATCCCTCTGACCAAGCGCTCGCACCATCGACCCATCCCTCTGACCAAGCGCTCGCGGCATCGACCCATCCCTCTGACCAAGCGCTGGCAGCATTGACCCATCCCTCTGACCAAGCGCTCACAGCATCAACCCATCCCTCTGACCAAGAGCTCGAGGCATCGACCCATCCCTCTGGCCAAGCGCTCGCAGCATCGACCCATCCCTCTGACCAAGCGCTCGCAGCATCGACCCATCCCTCTGACCAAGCGCTCGCAGCATCGACCCATCCCTCTGACCAAGCGCTCGCAGCATCGACCCATCCCTCTGACCAAGCGCTCGCAGCATCAACCCAACCCTTTGACCAAGCGCTCACAGCATCAACCCAACCCTTTGACCAAGCGCTCGCACCATCGACCCATCCCTCTGACCAAGCGCTCGCACCATCGACCCATCCCTCTGACCAAGCGCTCGCAGCATCGACCCATCCCTCTGACCAAGCGCTCGCAGCATCGACCCATCCCTCTGACCAAGCGCTCGCAGCATCGACCCATCCCTCTGACCAAGCGCTCGCAGCATCGACCCATCCCTCTGACCAAGCGCTCGCAGCATCGACCCATCCCTCTGACCAAGCGCTCGCAGCAACTCGACCCATCCCTCTGACCAAGCGCTCGCAGCATCCACCCATCCCTCTGACCAAGCACTCGCAGCATCGACCCATCCCTCTGACCAAGCGCTCGCAGCATCGACCCATCCCTCTGACCAAGCGCTCGCAGCATCGACCCATCCCTCTGACCAAGCGCTCGCACTTGTGGCTATCACCACAACGGTAGCTCACATGAGGATCACCCCACCTTTGAAAAATCACCCCGCTGGAGCAGTTAGTTTTCGGGGCGCAGACGTTTAAAGTTTCTGCAGATGCTCCATTACAGGCAATGAGGTGCATTCCAGGAATGGGATTGGTTGGCCCTTCTAGCTCCTTGGATGGTGATTGGTTGGGGTTTCAAACCCAGCTCATGTTTTCAATCCCAGGTTAACCCTGGTGTCAGATAACACAGTGAGTATAAGGGACAGGCTTACAGGCATTTTGATTATGTGCTGATATAGGGGGGGGGGGGGGGGGGAGTCACAACACACCACTTTAACACACTAACAGACAAATAGCTTAGCTGAGGGGAATAGCAGAGGAGCGAGGGGTTAATACAGTCTCTGAGCGAGGGGTTCAGTGAGAACGATACATTTAAAACCACACAATATAAATGAACATAAGGTCTTCCCCAAAGCAACGGTCTATGTCTTTTGGGGTTTTCGCCATGGAAATAAAAGTCTTGGGGTTTGACGCGGGGAGCGCTACGTCAGTTCCATGACACCCGGCCCGGCAGCCTTCCCAATCCCTCCTCCCCCCGGCACGGCGGCCTTCCCAATCCCTCCTCCCCCCGGCACGGCGGCCTTCCCAATCCCTCCTCCCCCCGGCACGGCGGCCTTCCCATCCCTCCTCCCCCCAGCACGGCAGCCTTCCCAATCCCTCCTCCCCCCGGCACGGTAGCCTCCCCAATCCCTCCTCCTCCTCCTCTCGGCACGGCAGCCTCCCCAATCCCTCCTCCCCCCGGCACGGTAGCCTCCCCAATCCCTCCTCCTCCTCCTCTCGCACGGTAGCCTCCCCAATCCCTCCTCCTCTCGGCACGCAGCCTCCCCAATCCCTCCTCCTCCCGGCCAACTCCTCAATCCCTCCTCCCAGCCCGGCGGCCTCCACAATCCCTCCTCCCAGCCCGGCGGCCTCCACAATCCATCCTCCCAACGTCGGGAAATCCATTACCCATCAGATCCAGTGACCAGATGGACCCCGACACTGACCACGCACCTTAGCATCCAAGTGTCATAATCAATGTCAGTCATGGTGTTTGGGAACTCTAGGTCATCGGGACGAATGGCAGTGACCCCTGAGGAAGGAACAAGGTGAAATCAGAGCAGGAGCGGGAAGAGACACCGGGTGTAGGATGCCCCCTGTATCTCGTGGTTACGGTACTTGGGGCGGGTCTCCTTAACTCACAAGGAAAACAAAATTTCAAACCGTAGAAAGAAGAATCTCAAAGGTCTCACCTGCCTCTATAGATCCAGACCAGCGATCCACCATCTTCTGAATAACAATCTCAAACATCTCCCCATCCCGCAGCGGCCTGGAGAAAGACGACAGGGAGGACATGGAAATCCTCAGTGATGGGGCAGATAGTTGTAAACGCACCGCCCACCCAAAGACAATCAGCAGAGATAAAGAATTATTCCAGTCTGTATTCCATCACCCTACTCCATCCAGTCACCAGACATTCCACCGCCAGAAGAAATGGTCTATGTGTCTTCCATCTCACCCCAATGGAGAACCATTCACCTGACCCCCCCCCCCCAAAGCAGTGACCCTTTCATACCTGGACCGTTCACCTTCCCACCACACCATTCCACCCTGTGTGCGCACCACACCCCAGCTCTCACCGATTAGACATTACGATGGCATCGTTGAACTCACTGCGGGAATTATTCCTCAGGGCAGTGCGGCCGCCATTTGTAATGAGAGCATTGCTGCCATGGAGGTGATGGAAGCGAAGGTCAGATAAAGACTGCAAGGCACAGGGAGTACCAGGACTGAGTGCGATGGCGTCTTCCTCATCACCCGGGAGGGGAAGACTTTCTGTAGGGGTAGAAAATGAGAAATGGTGTCAGGACTGATGGCGTCAAGGAGAAAACAGGACAGCAGAACATGGACGGGGTCACCGGACACTATCCTAAAGAGGCGAACGGTGCCCAGAGGGAGGGACCCGAAGGCGAACGGTGCCCAGAGGGAGGGACCCGCAGGCGAACGGTGCCCAGAGGGAGGGACCCGCAGGCGAACGGTGCCCAGAGGAGGGACCGAAGGCGAACGGGTGCCCCAGAGGGAGGGACCCGAAGGCGAACGGTGCCCAGAGGGAGGGACCCGAAGGCGAACGGTGCCCAGAGGGAGGGACCCGAAGGCGAACGGTGCCCAGAGGGAGGGACCCGAAGGCGAACGGTGCCCAGAGGGAGGGACCCGAAGGCGAACGGTGCCCAGAGGGAGGGACCGAAGACGAACGGTGCCCAGAGGGAGGGACCCGAAGGCGAACGGTGCCCAGAGGGAGGGACCCGAAGGCGAACGGTGCCAGAGGGGAGGGACCCGAAGGCGAACGGTGCCCAGAGGGAGGGACCCGAAGGCGAACGGTGCACAGAGGGAGGGATCCACAGGCGAACGGTGCCCAGAGGGAGGGACCCGAAGGCGAACAGTTCCCAGAGAGAATAAGGATGGGGTGAAGGTTCCACTAACCAGCCTCATCAAGAATTGTGGCCTGTGCAGCTTGTCCATATAGATCCACCACAGCGAACACATTGGGAGGCACATTCCACGCAGCGACACCCTGAGCCACCCCATTTACAAAGAAGTTCAGGGATCCATCATCTCGCCGTACGACACCAACTGTGTCACCTGCCTGAAAAAGAGGGAGGAGTTCAACAAAGGAGGTCGAAAAATATCAAACCTTTCCTACACTTACTGCTGGATACAAGATCCTGCCATCTGTACCCGCCAAGTCATGACAATATCCTGCCCTGGATTCAAGAAGCCATGTCATCCTCCCGCCCCACGCAAGCTGTGCCCTCTCCTGCCACCGCAGCAGCGTGACGACCGGCGCCCCCTCTCCTGCCACCGCAGCAGCGTGACGACCTGCGCCCCCTCTCCTGCCACCGCAGCAGCGTGACGACCTGCGCCCCCTCTCCTGCCACCGCAGCAGCGTGACGACCTGCGCCCCCTCTCCTGCCACCCCAGCAGCGTGACGAGCTGCGCCCCCTCTCCTGCCACCCCAGCAGCGTGACGAGCTGCGTCCCCTCTGCCGCCCCAGCAGCGTGACGCGCTGTGTCCTCTGTCGCGTGACGAGCTGTGCCCCTCTCCTGCCGGCACAGCAGCGTGACGAGCTGCGCCCCTCTCCTGCCACCCCAGGTGACGGGCTGCGCCCCCTCTGCCGCCCCAGCAGCGTGACGGGCTGCGCCCCCCTCTGCCGCCCCAGCAGCGTGACGGGCTGCGCCCCCTCTCCTGCCGCGTGACGAGCTGCGCCCCCTCTGCCGCCCCAGCAGCGTGACGAGCTGCGCCCCCTCTGCCGCCCCAGCAGCGTGACGAGCTGCGCCCCGTCTGCCGCCCCAGCAGCGTGACGAGCTGCGCCCCGTCTGCCGCCCCAGCAGCGTGACGAGCTGCGCCCCGTCTGCCGCCCCAGCAGCGTGACGAGCTGCGCCCCGTCTGCCGCCCCAGCAGCGTGACGAGCTGCGCCCCGTCTGCCGCCCCAGCAGCGTGACGAGCTGCGCCCCGTCTGCCGCCCCAGCAGCGTGACGAGCTGCGCCCCGTCTGCCGCCCCAGCAGCGTGACGAGCTGCGCCCCGTCTGCCGCCCCAGCAGCGTGACGAGCTGCGCCCCGTCTGCCGCCCCAGCAGCGTGACGAGCTGCGCCCCGTCTGCCGCCCCAGCAGCGTGACGAGCTGCGCCCCGTCTGCCGCCCCAGCAGCGTGACGAGCTGCGCCCCGTCTGCCGCCCCAGCAGCGTGACGAGCTGCGCCCCGTCTGCCGCCCCAGCAGCGTGACGAGCTGCGCCCCCCTCTGCCGCCCCAGCAGCGTGACGAGCTGCGCCCCCTCTGCCGCCCCAGCAGCGTGACAAGCTGCGCCCCCTCTGCCGCCCCAGCAGCGTGACGAGCTGCGTCCTCTCCTGCCGCCCCAGCAGCGTGACGAGCTGCGTCCTCTCCTGCCGCCACAGCAGCGTGACGAGCTGCGCCCCTCTCTGCCGCCCCAGCAGCGGGACGAGCTGCGCCCCTCTCCTGCCGCCCCAGCAGCGTGAGGAGCTGGGCCCCCTCTCCTGCCGCCCCAGCAGCGGGACGAGCTGGGCCCCCTCTCCTGCCGCCCAGCAGCGGGACGAGCTGGGCCCCCTCTCCTGCCGCCCCAGCAGCGGGACGAGCTGCGCCCCCTCTCCTGCCGCCCCTGCAGCGTGACGCGCTGTACCCCCTCTCCTGCCGCCCCTGCAGCGTGAAGAGCTGCACCCCCTCTCCTGCCACTGTGCTCTTCTTCCATTCCAAAAGAGCTCCACTGATCCTCCCAAAAAAAGCACTGACCTTCAGCCGATCCAGATTGTGTCCATACTCATCCAGGATAGTGGTCCCATTGTGCATCACGCCATTACCAGTCATCATCCAGGTACCTTCATCAAAAGGGCAAGGGTGACCATCAAAACCAGAAGCTTACCAACAAACGGCAAATCTCTAAAGAAATGTCAATCTCACCTGAGCGGAGATTGGTCATGGTGGAAGGGAGCTGCAGATAGGCTGGGTTATGTGTGGTGACACCGATCTCGATCGATCCCGCCCACTTATCCACCATCTTGTCAATGCGGACCTGAAATACTTCATTATTGTGCAAGGGCCGATTGCTGAGAACCACACCGTGGTTAAAATCGTCTGTGGCACTAGAAGAAGAGATGTCCAGTCACAAATCACCATAAAGCAGGGGTTAAGGAGAGCAATGTGACCCCAACCCACAAAGCCAAGGAGATCACGAGATCAGGAAGGAGATCACGAGATCAGGGATGGAGATCACGAGATCAGGGATGGAGATCACGAGATCAGGGATGGAGATCACGAGATCAGGGATGGAGATCACGAGATCAGGGATGGAGATCACGAGATCAGGGATGGAGATCACGAGATCAGGGATGGAGATCACGAGATCAGGGATGGAGATCACGAGATCAGGGATGGAGATCACGAGGGAGAAATCTCATTGAAGAGATACTTCCATTGCATGTGTCCACCATTCCCACGTTAACCACCAAGACCAAATAACACACGAGGACATTCACAAGAACCTATTAACTTCAGCTGTGGTCAGGCAGGACCTCTGGGTAATACACCAAGGGTCCGACCAGATACAATCCCCGCCCCAGGAGGAGCCCACCCCTCCGATACCATTCCCCGCCCCAGGAGGAACCCGCCCCCGATACATTCCCCGCCCCAGGAGGAACCTGCCCCCGATACATTCCCCGCCCCAGGAGGAACCCGCCCCGATACCATTCCCCGCCCCAGGAGGAACCCGCCCCCGATACCATTCCCTGCCCCAGGAGGAACCCGCCCCCGATACCATTCCCTGCCCAATACCATTCCCCACCCAATATCATTCCCCGCCCCAGGAGGAGCCCGCCCGAGATACCATTCCCAGCCCCCAATACTATTCCCCGTCCCAGAGGCAGCACAATCCCCCACCGATACCATTCCCCGCCCCCCACCGATACCATTCCCAGCCCCCGAGGCAGCCCGCCCCCCACCGATACCATTCCCCCCCCGAGGCAGCTTACCCCCCACCGATACCATTCCCCGCCCCGAGGCAGCCCGCCCCCCACCGATACCATTCCCCGCCCCCGAGGCAGCCCGTCCCCACCGATACCATTCCTGCCCCCGAGGTAGCCCACCCCCAGATACCATTCCCCGCCCCGAGGTAGCCCACCCCACAGATACCATTCCCCGCCCCCGAGGCAGCCCGTCCCCACGATACCATTCCTGCCCCCGAGGTAGCCCACCCCCAGATACCATTCCCCGCCCCCGAGGCAGCCCACCCCCCACCGGTACCATTCCCCACCCGACCCCTAATGATGCTTTTCCCCACCCAGGGCCAGCCTTAGTTGTGTAGCTTTAAGGGTCCCACCCATCTGGCAAGGCATGTGCTTAATGATGGGGGAATACATACTGTGGACGGAGAGCTGTGCGACCACCATTAATAATCAAGGCTTTCTGTCCGCAGTTTGAGTGGAATAGCAGCTGCCCTGGTTCAGGTGTGGACGCGTTCTGACGACCAGTGTCTGGTGAGCGCGCTCGCAAGATGGCGTTATTTCTGCGCAGACGGTCAGCGTGGTTATGGTTATGAACAATCGTGACTTTCACAGCCATCCCATAGAGATCCACCACACCATAAACCACAGGCGGAGTCTGACAAGAAGCAACACCTGGGGGGGAGCAGAAAACTTGACACATAGTCTTCTACACGTCATTCCAAGTCATATGAGAAACATGTTAAACATAAAAGGGGAGAGAGGGAAAGACCAAGGAGCAATTAAAACTGGTGACAAAGTGGATGTGCTACAAGAGATTAGGGGGAGGGGCGTCAGTCTTACCTTGGTCCATGCCATTGATGTAAAAATGAAGAGCCCCGCTGGATTTCCTGGTGAGTCCGATGTGGTCCCCCTCCTAGGAGAAGAAAGAACATGCAACATTGGCAGCAGTAAATGCATCGCCCTATGGATTAAGAAAAGGGTCTGGAGCAGAGGTACAGGGGGACGGTGGCACACGGGGTCTACAGCTTTGCAAAGGAGAGTCATGCCCAACGAGGGCCAGGTACGAGAGGAAAGCCAAGCCCAGCGAGGGCCAGGTACGGAAGGAGAGCCATGCGCAGGGTATGAGAGGAGATCCATGCTCTCCAGACCTGGAATTCCTCAGCCTCATGGTCAACTCTGAGGCAATGTCTGAGTCTACCTCCACTGAAGAGGTCATCGATTCCCAAGGAAGCTCAGACTCCGCTTCAGAAGGGTCAGATCACACTACGCTGTCTAGCCTGAAGGATTGGTCTCATTGATTGGAATCGGATGCCTGATCATTATGGAATCGGATGAGGAGCGGCTCCATAGAGATAGGAGGTCGCTGGTCGACGACAGAGAAGTCACTTCACATCAATTGTCTGGAACTCTTGGGGGGGTCTCTTCGCCGTCCAGCGTTCTACAAAGGATCACCCATATGGCTCCATCCTCCTCAAGATGGACAACCTATCCGCAGCATCAACTGCTTAGGAAGCCCGAGGTCAGAACCACGCACAGTCGTGGCATCAAGGTTCTGGGATCAGTGTTTAGTCAACCACCTGACGGTATCAGTTCATTCCGGGACTCACAAACACCATAGCGGATTGGAATTCCAGACATACGGACGATTCTGGAGACTGCTCTCAATCTACAAAAGACTTGCCTTTGGGTTCCATTGGAGATAGAGATTTTAAGCTGGCGTCCGGACCCAGAAGCTCGAGCAACGGACGCTTTTCTCTAATGTTGGTTGGAGGCACGACATTATGCATTTCCCCCCCCCCTTTGTCATGATACCACGCACCATATCTCATCGAGCTACACTAGTATTGATTACACCCCTCTGGAGAGGTCAACCATGGTTCCCCTCCCTATTGGAACTCAATAGTCTCCTCCCGGCCCATCCAGAGTTACTATTGAACATGGAGGGGCATCCACAACCCTTATTTCGACATGGTCAATACCACCTAGTGGCATGGTTAGTCTCGGGGGAATTAATTCTCTCCCAGGTATTTCCTATGGAACAGCCTGGCAAGCTTGGCTTAGCTGGTGCGTTGGACAACAAGTGGATCCTTTTCGGCACCTGTGACCTCAATATTAGAATCTCTTTCCAGCTTGCTTCATGAGGGTAGAGCGTACCGTTCCATCAATGTTGTTAGGTTGGCAATCTCGGCCTCACACGTAGGTTTTGTCGTTTATTAAAGGCTAGACCCCCCCATGGCGCGTTACTCCTCTACGTGGGATGTCTCAGAGGTATTACGTTTTGTAGAAGCTTGGCCAGATAACACAGACTTTTATCACAGGACTCGGAGGCGAGTATTTACTTCGCTTTTTCATTTATTTTCCTCAGCAGCAAAAACATTGACATATGAAGTGAAACAAACAAAAAAACTTCCCCCACAACAGGGGTTAACCCAGGATACCCACTGTCCTTTCTCCAACGATCCATGTAGCTCCGCCCCTAGGGTAGCTTCTCTTTTTCTTGCTGCTCCTCGGCAGTAAAGTACCTCTGCGTATCTCTGCAATGTTTTATGTTAATTTGTGATTAAATGTTGGTTTAATTGTATATATATATATATAATTATTTTATTGTCTGTTATAGCTGTTTGTTGTTTTTTTGGTTAACCCTCTGGCAGAACGCCAACTCTCCCGGTTTTAGCCGCGGAGGTCGGCACTTCCACCACACCGGCAGTTGGGATCGCGTGGTCCCGTCTCCCATCAGGTTTTTTTCCCCTTTTGATTGTTATTTTTCTGTTTTTGGTCAGCCTGGTCTTCTTAATTTGGATTTGTATCGCTTTATCGCCCTGTTTTCCCTCTCCTGCACGTGGCGCTGGGGGTTTCTCTACACGCGTGCGTGCTGTTTGTTTCTGTGAGGAGATGTTCTTCCCGCGTCAGAGCGAGCCCGCCCCCTCACTGGCACTTAGCGGCATTTCAATCACTTCACACACCGCACAGACAGGTCATGTCCTGCTCAAAGCTCCCTAAGACCCCCTCTCCTAACTCCCGCCGATGTTCCGTTTCGGAGGACGGTTCTCTCCCCCAGGCTTGGAGGACTCCTCTACCGGAATCCCATCATCACTACCATAAAAAATCCAGCTTTAAGGAGAGATTTACTGCTCTGGAAAAGCTCCCTGCGGTCATCAATATTCATCCACGCTTTCATCAGCTGTTAGTGACCTGCATGTTTCCCTCAAACAGTCTATGCTGGATGCGGTAACTATGCTCCACTCTGCTCCCCAGCCAGCCAGGTGCTCCGCCTTTACCACAGCTTCCCCTTCACATCCTACCTGTGCCCCCATGTGTTCCTATGCCCTGTCTGTCTCCAGACCCTCTGGTTCCCAAGACCTTTGCCCTAAGAGGTGCTTTTGGAGGGGCTGGCATCCCCGCAACAATGCCTGAACAGATTGACGAGCATGTTTCTCACAAAAGGGCCCCTTGACCGCGGGGCGCAAAAAGCGGCCAATGATAAGAGACCCAAAGTCAGCGACTGGAGTCTCGTCCCCTTGGGAACCTCCTCAGTGGTAATAGACCCCGAGGAAGGGGAAGATGAGGCGGATGAACCCATTGATTTGTATGCACCTGAGGTAGATGAGGAATTGATGGGAGGAGCCTCCTATACAAGTGGGCGACACTATTTATGATCCACAGGGTAACCCCAAAGACATTTCCCACCCAAATTTGTCCGATTGGACGCCTCTACCCCACAGAGAGATACGTAGACTCTATCATGCGTTGTGCCATAGATAAATTTTAACGTTCCAACTTAAAAGCAGAATGCCCCAGACCCACAAATGAGGGGAAAGACCTGCATCCCCCTGGAGGTCGATGAGGTCTTCCAAAAGTTTATGGCCAACAAGGGTTGGTCTGCAAAAATAGGGATGGATTTCATTATGCAAACTTGTCAAGATAAAATTCTAGACACCACAGGACCACTAGTTAAGGCCCTGGATGTGGTGGACCAGGCTACTCTCGCATAACCCTATTGACCACGCCAAATTGTGCGGCTTATTACAGAGGTCCCTATGTTTTCTCGGTAATGCCAATACAGCCCTGGCTTCCGGAGGAAAACCATTCTCCTCAAAATGGACCCTCCCACATCCCAACCACTGCCCTGATTGTCGTAGCCCAAGGCCAACTATTTGGGGACCCTTTTGCCAAGAAACAACACATATGTAGGTGCTTTATCTTTACTGGATAAGGCAGAATCCACTAAGACTTTTCCCGGGTCGGGTCTCAAAGGGCCGGCAGAGGGAGGGGTCGCTCTTCCGACCGTGCAGGTCCCACTCGTTCATCAGGCCCTTCCTACCAATATCAGTCCTACCCCAGCAGAAGAGGCCTTGTTTAGGCGAAACGCGTCCTGGATTACCCCACCCTTTTTATCTGTATTGTTCCCCTGTAATAAATCCCTTTAAACCCCCATTTTTGCTGTCTGTGGTTTTACTCCGGAGGAAAGGGAGGTACACCACCGGTAGCCGCACATCTACCCTTGGATGACCAACCCAGAGAACCAGGAGACCACGGAAAACCTTGTTGCAGCACAGGAGGGATCAAGAAGGAACCCAGTCACCTCTATGGACTGGCAGAGCGACTAAGTCTGAGCCTGACACTTTCACTAGGCTCTAGACCACGTCAGTGCATTCTTTAATTCCTTTTAGCAATTACCTATAACCATACAGTGTTGCACTATGTATGCCTCTTCTCTGTCTTTCTTATGAGGACGACGGGAGAAAAGAAGGAACCAGCGACATATCCCTCTTCATCACATACATAGACTGAATTACCCAGCTAAGCCACTAGATGGCAGCAGGACACTGAGTAATTTCTCTTATACTATTCAGATTGAATATCTGTTCCCTGCAATATCTCATTTAACCACTAGATGTCAAACATCTACCGATCTTGTATAAGAATGCTGTTTCCAAATTGATTATACTGTATCGAATACCATTGCACCTATACTCAAAAGTTCTTTGAGATACGGTGAATAATACCGAAAGCTGTACACAAGAAACAACATTCATTCCACCATCATATCATCCTTAATTCCCCCCCCCCTTTTCAGTTTTAACACTGAGGGACTTTTTAACCTCACGAACATCACACTTCACACAGCGTGAGATATCCATCTACAGGCAGCGCCCAACACAGATATACCACCCCATTCTTGGAATATCAGTCCTACACTGAAAATTGGTGGTCGTAGCGGCCTGTTTTATCACAATTGGGTTTATCTTTTGACTGATGCTTGGATTTTATCCACTGTTCAAGGTTTTTTGATTTTTTTCGAGCCTCCGACGCAGGGTCATGCCCCAGCGCAGCTTCATTTCGCGCATGCACAGGAGTCACTGGTTCAGGAGGAGATACAAGATCTGATCCGCAAGGGCGCCGTGGAAGGTTTTATGCGCAACATGTTCCTGGTGTGTAAAAAGGGTAGAGGCAGGCGCCCAGTGATCAATCTTTGCGAATTGAACAAGTCTGTGAGTACAGACATTTCAAGATGGAAGACATTCACACTCTTCAACATGTCCTGCTTCAAGACAACTGGATGGTAAAATTGGATTTAAAAGACGCCTACCTATCGGTTCCCATTCATGCTTCTCACAGGGATTTTCTGCAATTTAGTTGCTCAGGGAAAGTTTGGCGTTTCACGTGTCTCCCCTTTGGACTTTCTTCAGCTCCATTGAGCTTCACAAAGTCACTGAAGCAGGTCGTCGCATCGCTTCGTTCGAGAGGAGTACGTCTAGTTAACTACTTGGATGAGATTCTCCTGAAGTCCCATTCACGAGAGGTTCTTCTGACTCCCCTTCAATGGACTATTACTCTGATTCAAGACCTGGGTTTCCTCGTCAACGAACAGAAATCTGATTCCAACACAACAAATTGAGTTTTTGGGTTATCTTTTGGACTCGCACAACCTGATGTTCTTCCTGCCGGTTTCCAAGATGCGTGACATCCGAAAGGAAGTTTCATCTCTTCTCCGCCATTCAGCACCTTAACTACGGATTCCAAGGGCTCGTCGCCAGCGAGAGATTCCGATTCGGACGATAGCTCTCTTCACATGGCAGATATGTATAAAAAGGCAGGCATTACCCCTCCAGGTTCTGTCATTGCTGGCCCCGATTCCCTGGCTGACCCCAGGTCCCTTGAGCCTCAGATACAAGTCTCTATTGAGTCTGCGGTAATTAAAGCGGTCTCTGCTCTGACGCTTTTGCCAGGTCTATTAAAGATGCCTTAGTGGAGGCTAAACGTAGCCCTGTCCCGGAAAAAATGGGTGAGGATTCGGGCACAACCCTCACTACTGTGACGCCCGTCGATCCTCCCTTGGTCACCGCCATGGGGAAACAGCCCAACAATGCCTGGGAACGTCATGCAGGGGGCACAAGCTTCTAAAAAGCGCACTACAAAAACGCATAACGTTGAGAATGAGCCACCTAAAAGGGCCAAGTCTTTTGATGATCCCACAAGACACGGAGGCGAGTATTATGCTAGCTTTTCTTTACTTAAGCCGATAGCAGCAAAGATGAACACAAAATACAGACAAATAAAGTATTCTGAGAGAAAAAAAACGCTCCTTTAACAATCAACTAAGACATGTCCAATAGTATTGTCCTTTAGTCTCTCCAACCAATCAGCGATCATCCAGGTGTATAAATCCTGAGGTAACCCATAGTCACGCCTCTTTTCTTTGCTGCTCGCCGACAGAGATAAGTATTGGCAGCAAACTGCATTATTATACTGATTAAAGTATTAAATAATAATTTGGTCATTTGCTTTGCATTTTTTGTTATATATACATTTACTGTATTGCTTATGTTTTAATGCAGGTTTATTCAGTTATTGCACCTTGCCTGGTGTTTTGTTACGCTCTCTCTGGGTGCTGTGACCGGGTATATATATATTTATTTCATGATTTTGTAATTGCGCTGCTTATTTTCGCATTGGTGATTCACTGGGAGCCGGATCCGTCTTTACAGCGGCAGGTCCGCTTGTCTCCGTGTCTCCTGCTCAGGTCCGCCCTTCAGGAGGTGCGGCTTTCTGCTCTGAGGCGGCGCTCGCGAGTGGTTGCCTGCGCTGGCGCCGTCCTCTGTGTTTACCTCAGGCGGTCTCGGCGTTCCCACAGTGGCAAGTCCCTGTTACCTCACACTAAATTATTAATAAAATGGCCCAGAACCCGGCATTAACCCCCTCCGTGTCATGCCCGGAGGGCAATAATTCTAATGCAGCCTCCATTGACCCCACAGAGGCATTTATGGCAGCTTTATCTGCCTTTTCAACAAATTTGGAGACTACTATGCTGAGGGTTTTAGATACTCATGCAAATAAGAAAGCTCCCGAGGTATCACCAATGTCTGACAAATTCCTTTCATTAGATTCCAGTCAGGATGATGAGGTTCCTGGGACCTCAAAGGAGGGAGACGGGCATCTCCCCAAAATCAATGCCAATAAAAAACGTACAAAGACCTGTACAAAACATAAATTACCACAGAAAAGCACTGTGACAAAAAAGAGAAGCCATTCTGAGGTGGCGAATAAACGTAAATGGAAACGCGCTAGAGGCGCAGAGGATTCTGTATGCTCCACAGATAGTTACAACCACTGAGGAGGACTCGGAGTCTGAGGAGAGCTCAGACCCAGATTATAATCCTGATTATTCCTCTGAATTAGCAGATTCATCTTCATCTCCATCATTTGGTGTTTCTAACACACAGAAGTCTGACCCCGTTTTTGCTTTGGGCAACACAATGTTTGTCCCAGAGATGTTAAAGCACCCGCGCTTGGTGAATAGGCCCCCTATTGAACATGTCGCTAAATATATTGAAGAGAGGATTAGAAACAACAAGAAAAGCAGGAGCAATATGAGGGCTGAGTGCCCGGCCCCAACACTGGCACAGAAATTAAATGCAGCTCCTGAGTTGGACCCTAAAATTATTGAAATTATTCAAGAATCTGGTTGGTCCCCAATAAAGGGGTGTCGAGGCTACCCTTAAGGTATGCCATGACAAGCTATTTGATTTTTTAGGACCTTTGTCTAAACTGATGGACTCGATTGAAAGGTCATTATTGACTAATGATATACCGGACCTCTTTGAGTATAGAGGCTGGGTCCAACGTTTAGTAGGTGTCTTCGGCAATATTAATTCAGTTTTGGCTACGGAATGAAGACGGGCTTATCCTCCTAAAAATAGACCCAAAATTGACAACATTGGCTTCTAATGAGCCGGGCCCAGAGGCGGATGGATTCCTGTTTGGAGAAGGACTCTATAAAGAAATGAGTAATTATTCTGGGTCTTTTAATACTGTTTTCAAAGTGAAATCCAACTTACGTCGGGCTTTCCTGAATAGCGTTTTAGACAGGGCCGGGAGAAGCAGGGGCCCGTTTTCCCGGCCGCTATCCTTATTCAACCTCACAAGGCTCCTTTAGGTCCTCTGTTAACGAGGGACCTAAGTATCCCATCTTCTTCCCTCAAAGATCAAGGTACCCGCGATATCGGGGTCACAGAGGTTCACGGAGAAGATCGGCTGGTGAGTATGGTGTCACACCAACTTTCTTTCCCAGGAAAGGTGGGAGGCAGGATATCCCTTTTTTCCATCAGTGGCAAATGATCACAGTAGATCCGTGGGTTTTACAAACAGTCAGGGGGTTCAAATTAGAATTCGATTCTCAACCCAGACAGTCTCATCCTCCTCTGCCAATTGTAATGTCTCAGGAAGACACGGCCACCACAACACTAGAAGTAAGGGAGCTTCTAAAAAAGAAAGCTATAGAGAAGGTGATTCCTCCCCGAGAGAGATTCATAAGCAACAGATTTCTAGTAAAAAGAAAGGAGGAGACTTCCATCCAGTAATAAACTTCTAGCAATTAAACCAACATGTCACTTGCAACCATTTCAAGATGGAGGACATTCCATCACTGAAAGGAGTATTGACCCCACAAGATTGGTTGGTCAAAATAGACTTTAAAGATGCTTACTTAACGATACCCGTAGATCCTCTAAGCAGGGATTTCCTTCAGTTTTATTGGGAAAACACACTATGGAGGTTCAGGTCTCTCCCATTTGGTCTATCATCAGCCCCAAGGTGCTTTACAAAGATAATGAAACCCGTAGTGTCATTCTTACGAGACAAAGGGGTGCGTCTAGTGATATATCTAGACGATATTTTAATACTAGCGGGAGATCAATCGTCCCTTATTCTACACAGGGATTGGACATTAAATCTGTTAACCAATCTGGGGTTCCTGATAAACTACAACAAGTCCAGGCACAGTATATATCAGGTCTATCCAACACTATTGCGGATTGGAACTCCAGTTATCTCATAGATACCAGTGATTGGAGATTGGATGTCAGTGTGTTCTCCACTTTGTCATCCCTTTGGGGTCCTTTCTCTATAGACCTATTCGCTACTCACCTCAACACACAATTACCACAGTTCTACAGCTGGAAACCAGATCCCATGGCGTTAGCCACGGACGCACTGGTCCAGGTTTGGCCATCAGGAATACATTATGCCTTCCCTCCATTTCTGCTCATCTCGAGGGTGTTACACCTAGTCCAAGTTCAGAGGGCGATCATAGTGTTGATATCACCACTGTGGAAGACCCAACCCTGGTTTCCACGTCTTCTGTAATTATCTGTAGACATTCCCAGGCTGATTCAGGCGTCCTCATTTCGCCTACAGGACCCAGAGGGAACACTGCAGAACATTTTGCAGTCTCGCTCTTTCCAGCTAATGGCTTGGAAGTTATCAGGGGTCATTGCCCTTCAGGCGGCATTTCGGAGGCAACTGCCTCCTTATTGTCCAGTTCTTGGGCCCCATCTACCAGAAAAAGATACAATAGGGCTTGGAGATCATGGGTCGCTTGGTGTCTGGGACAACAAGTTGATCCCATATCAGCTCCTGTGAGTCAATTATTGAGTTTCTTCACTCAGTTGTTTGAGGAGGGAAAGGCGTATCGCACGATTAATAATGTTAGGTCTGTGATTTCTGCTTCCCATCAGGGTTTCGGTGGAATTCCAGCGGGGAAACATCCTGTTATTTGTAGATTGAGGGGCATACGTTTCCAACGCCCCCCTCGTCCCCGCTATTCTTCCACGTGGGACATTAACCTAGTTCTGGATTTTTTGGATAATTGGCCCAGTAATGACACACTGTCAGTTAAACAGGTTTGGACGCACGTGGTTTTGTTACTTTGTTTAATTTCCTGTAAAAGGGTTTCTGATGTTCGGGTCTAGATTTATCTGCTAGAATTTTCTCTCCTACAGGGGTTAAATTTGTAATTTCTAACAGGACTAAATCCTCTCTGTCAGACGTTTTCTATCCAGCGTTTCCCCAACGCCCTAATTTATGTCCCATCCTTTGTTTAAAAGCATATGAAAGGGTTACGAATCCTAATAGATCATCTCAATCTCAGCGACTGTTCATTTCCCTACGTAAACCTCATAATCCAGTAACTTCCACCACTCTAGCTGGGTGGGTTAAAGGGATCATGTCAGAGGCTGGTGTAGAGATCTCCATTTTTGGAGCCCATTCTTCGCGGAGCGCCTCTGCTTCGGGGGTTCTGTCACAAGGATGTCATCTTGAGGACATCTTAAAAACAGCTGACTGGTCCAGGGAATCCACCTTCCCAGAGTTTTATTTTAAACCAGTTATACATATGTCACAATCGTTAATTAATTAGCTTTGAACGAGCATAATATTCGCCTCCGTGTCTTGTGGGATAATTCCCAGATTCCCCTATTAATATGACGGGAATCATGATTATAGTAAAGACACGGAGGCGAAGATTATCCCACCTGAATAATTGGGAGTATTCTTGCCCACCCGTCTGTATATTATCAGTTCGAAGTGGTTAACCTATAAGTGTTATTACATGTCATGATGTGCATTAATTTATTCAATTGTTTCTCCCTCAGTGTAATTGGGTTTTCGTTGAACCGTTCATCGTAGGATCACGTTTTACCAAGTTCTTCAAGTTCCAGTTTCTGTTCTAAAGTTCCATCGATCTTGCACCAGAAAAGAGGCGTGGCTAAAGGTTACCTCAGGATTTATGCAACTGGATGACCGTTGATTGGTTGGGGAGAGACTAAAGGACAATACTATTGGACATGTCTTAATCAACGAAGACACTTCTACAGATGGGTGGGCAAGAATACTCCCAATTATTCGGGTGGGATAATATTCGCCTCTGTGTCTTTACTATAAATCATGATTCCCCGTCATATTAATAGGGGAATCTGGGAATTCCTCTGGAGCTGCAGCTCGTCCAGTGCTCAAAATATTCCCTCAGATGACGAGGATCAGAGAGATGATGCTATTGAAGTATATGCTTCGGATGAGGATTTTACAGACACCGTTGGCATTCCCAAGTCAGGTGTAGACCCCTCTGATGCCATCTACGATCCATTAGAAAATCCCATGTTTTCGCCTTAGATTTATCCCATCGCAGATCGTCCAAATGGACTCCTATTCCGCACACAGAAGCGTGGGTAGATGCTAGGGTGCGCGCAGCACTAGATAAGGCCACTAGAAATAAAATGAAGTCTGAGTGCCCCCGACCTTCTACTGCAGGGAAAATGTGCACGACGCCCGAAGTTGACCCTAAATTCATAAAATTTGTTGAGAATAAGGGATGGTCCCAAAAAAGGGGCATCGATTTGGCGTTTAGGAAATGCCAAGATAAATTATTGGATACTACGGGTCCGCTAGTAAAATTATTGGATGTAGCAGAGCAAGCAAAGCTACCTGATGCGACTTTAGAGCCCTATGATGTATCTAACTGGGCTCAAACGGCTCTTAGCTTTATAGGAAACACCAACACGGCTTTAGCCTCTGAGAGGAGGAAGTGCATTTTATTAAAGATGGATTCACAGCTCGCGGGGGTTGCAGATAATGAGTTAGGGGCTAAGGCCCAGGGTTACTTGTTCGGACCTGGATTCCTGAGGGACATGTGAACGCTCCCGAATATTCGGACAACTATGGAAAAAATTACTACAATCAAAAAATTTTTTACCACCGGAGTTTTTGTAGGGGCCAGTAGGGTCAGGGGTCGCGCTGCCGGCCGTACAAGAGCAGGTTTATTCCGCCCATTTGCAGGCTCTGATTCCTATGATGCTACCCAATCAGAAATGCGAGTGGCTCAGCTCTACCCAACTCGAGCAAGTCCCTGGCGTAGCAGGGGTTACAGAAGTTACCGAGATCGAGGATTCCGGTACTTCCGAGCTCCAGGTACAGGATCTTGTTCTTCATCATACATCAGTCCCTGGGGGGGGGGGGGGTCTGATGTCGGTCTTCCTCAATGGCACGAAATCCCTTCGGATACGTGGGTTTTGCGCGCGGTTCAAGGTTTTCTTATAGACTTCGTTTCAGAACCCAGTCAGGTATCTCTTCCTCCACCGCTGGTATTTTCAGCAGAGGATGCAGCTTTGGAAGAGATAGCAGATCTCTTGAAAAAGGAGGCCATAGAACAGGCCCTCCAGGGGACACGAAGTTTATGGGCAATCTCCGCCTAGTTCCCAAGAAAGATGGTGGGAGACGCCCGGTTCTCAATTTGAAAAGCTTAAATTTTCAAAAAAAAGGTACAATCATTTTCAGATGAAGGGTTTACATCTCCTGAAGGATGTTCTCAGACCAGAGGACTGGTTGGCAAAAGTGGATTTGAAAGACGCATATTTGACGGTTCCAATGGTAGAGGAATCGAGGGGGTTCCTCTGTTTCCGTTGGAACTCGATAAAGTGGTGATTCCGTTCCCTACCATTTGGCCTCTCTTCCGCTCCTTGGTGCTTCACCTAGCTGTTGATGCCGGTTGGGAGTCGGCGTGTGCGATTGATTATATATCTGGAAGACATCCTGCTGATGGCGGAGTCAGAGTCGCTTCTGAAGGATCATATCAATCAGACAATATTCCTACTTCAGAATCTGGGTTTCCTGGTGAATCTGGAGAAGTCCATTCTGCGTCCAGTTCGTTCCTTGGAATTCCTGGGTTTTGTAATTTGTCCCGATTTAATGACCACGTTTCTTCCGGAACAGAAATGCAGATCCATCCTGAAAGAAGTTCAAACCCTTCTTCGAGGTTAGCAGTGCATCCTGCTCCACTGCTTTATTGGGGCCCTCCAACGCCGGATGGCCCATTTCCAAAGGCAGGGACTCGATTATTCAGATCAGGTGACTATCAATGGTGGCACGAAACAATCTCCAAAGGTGGATTGCAAACCTCCGATCCTGCAACGGCATAGTGGCGCCTCCTCAGTCGATGGTTATAGACTCGGATACGTGGCTGATGGGATGGGGTGCCAGGTGCGGGGATCTGATGACAGGTGGTCCTTGGTCCGAGCAGGAGGCTCTAATTCACATCAACGGTTTGATATATAGACTTGCAGGAGCTATGGACTATACCACTGGGAAAGGAGGGGGGGTTAGACGATACCATTGTTAGAAAAAAATTTCAGTTAAGGTACCGGCTGGGTGGAGTAGAGGTAACATCACTGCTCTGCGTGGAGAGAGCCTGTGGAGTCATGGGTTCGATCCGACGAGCACCTCTCCAGTAAGTGTCCTTGGGCAAGACACCTAACGGTACATACTCGCCACCCAGGACATACTGAAAACCAGAGAAATCTCAATGTATCCGTCCTGGTAAAATACTTTCTCAAAAAAATAAATAAATAAATGTCTGATATATTTTTCGACATTTCACTCGCTGCTGTTAATAAATGCAAGAAAAGAGACTGCAATACTCGCCTCTGAGTCCTTTATTAAAATTCTAACTTCTCTTCATATCTAAGCTAAATTCAATAATTATCCCTGCGTCAATTGTCAACTAAACCTTTTTTCTTGCAAACGCGTAGGGGGCCCTAGTTTTCCCGACACGCTCTTTCACTCCTGAGGGAGTCGAGTTTAAGGTTTCAAGGCAAACAAAAACTTCTATGGTGTCAGTGTTTTACCCAACTATACCCGATCATTTACGGGTTGTACCCGGTTCATTGCCTTCAAGAGTCTGAGACCCGGACTCTGAGTTTCCGACCTTCAGGTGTGTCACCCCTGTTCCTATCATTTAGACACACTCGCAATCCAGTAACCTCTGCGTCTCTACCTCGATGGATGAAATGGCTCATGGATTTAGCTGGGATTGATATTTCTCACTTCGGAGCACACTCTACCCGGAGTGCCATGGCTTCCTCAGCAATCTCCTTGGGTTGCCTTATGGAGGATCTAATGTGGGGCCGCAAATTGGTCTGGAGAATCCACTTTACGCAACTACTACTTAAAACCCATTCCACATTGGTCTACTCAGATTCAAGAAGGGCATTAAACTTGCAAATACTCGCCTCCGAGTCCTTGACTTAAAATTACTAAATTATCCTATTCCATGCCGGAAAGTTAGAATTTTAATAATGACTCAGGGGCGAGTATTGCCTGCCGCGTCCCACCCTACTGTATGTATTGTTGTATTTCACATGACCAGGGGTGTGGAAATTTTAAAAAAATCTACTTCTCCAATGGACTAAGTGGTAGTCCAACCTACTTGTCCCTCAGGACGATCTACTTGTTCTGAGAATGTGCAAGTCTTTTGTCCGGATAATGTGCAAGTCTGAAGCTTCACCCGGGTAATCTGAGGACTATCCAAAGCTTCACCCGGGTAATCTGCAGAGCATCTAACCCCGCTTGGGTAACAGTGAATTTTGCTATTATCTATGGATATTATCAATGAAAATGGCAAAAGACAAAACATGAAAATGTATTGTGGATATAGTGAATATACAGAGTAACAGGATATAGTGAATATACAGTGTAACAGGATATAGTGAATATACAGAGTGACAGGATATAGTGAATATACAGTGTGACAGGATATAGTGAATACACAGAGTGACAGGATATAATGAATATACAGTGTGACAGGATATAGTGAATATACAGAGTAACAGGATATAATGAATATACAGAGTAACAGGATATAATGAATATACAGAGTAACAGGATATAATGAATATACAGAGTAACAGGATATAATGAATATACAGAGTGACAGGATATAATGAATATACAGAGTAACAGGATATAATGAATATACAGAGTAACAGGATATAATGAATATACAGAGTAACAGGATATAATGAATACACAGAGTAACAGGATATAATGAATACACAGAGTAACAGGATATAATGAATATACAGAGTAACAGGATATAGTGAATATACAGAGTGACAGGATATAATGAATATACAGAGTAACAGGATATAATGAATATACAGAGTAACAGGATATAATGAATATACAGAGTAACAGGATATAATGAATATACAGAGTGACAGGATATAATGAATATACAGAGTAACAGGATATAGTGAATATACAGAGTAACAGGATATAGTGAATATACAATCTTGTTACTCTGTATATTCACTATATCCTGAGTAACAAGATTGTATATTCACTATATCTTGTTACTCTGTATATTCACTATGAGTGACAGGATATAATGAATACACAGTAACAGGATATAATGAATACACAGTAACCGGATATAATGAATATACAGTAACAGGATATAATGAATACACAGAGTAACAGGATATAATGAATATACAGAGTAACAGGATATAATGAATATACAGAGTAACAGGATATATGAATATACAGAGTGACAGGATATAATGAATATACAGAGTAACAGGATATAATGAATATACAGTAACAGGATATATGAATATACAGAGTAACAGGATATAATGAATATACAGTAACAGGATATAATGAATATACAGAGTAACAGGATATAATGAATACACAGAGTAACAGGATATAGTGAATATACAGAGTGACAGGATATAATGAATACACAGAGTAACAGGATATAATGAATACACAGTAACCGGATATAATGAATATACAGTAACCGGATATAATGAATATACAGTAACAGGATATAATGAATACACAGAGTAACAGGATATAATGAATATACAGAGTAACAGGATATAATGAATACACAGAGTAACAGGATATAGTGAATACACAGAGTAACAGGATATAATGAATACACAGAGTAACAGGATATAATGAATACACAGAGTAACAGGATATAATGAATACACAGAGTAACAGGATATAATGAATACACAGTAACAGGATATAATGAATATACAGTAACAGGATATGTTACTTCTAGGAATGTGAAAGCGTTACATGATCTTTATTATGTGTCGTTTATATATCATTTATAAAACATAATAAGCATCAGATTACTCTTTATCTTCATAAATAAATTTTCAGACAATTAACACACAGTCACATGACGGTTATTTAGTGGGGTTTGTGACTGGATACAATTTCATTAAAAATAACAAAAAACACTATTTTGTTGTCAGATAACAGTTTGCAGCTTTATCCGGGTAATCCTCGGAATCCAGTCATCTGTAACCTGCTGAAAACCCAAGGCAAGCCGAGAACCCAGAGGCGTTTGGATATTTTGCAGATTACCCGGGTAAAGTCCGATGTTTCGTTGCACATCACACTTTATCCAGCAACACTAGGGTAATGTGCGAATTACCTGGTTAAAATAGAGCTGAAAACCGGATTACCCAGAGGCCTCTGGATACTTTGCAGATTACTTGAGTAAAGTCCGAAATTTCATTTCACTTCGGACTTTTGCTAATGACACCTGGATAAGGTCAGGATTACCCGGGAAAAGACCGAAATTTCATATCACTTTGGATTTAAGATTACCCGGGTAATCCTAGGATTAACTGCACTTTGGGCTTTATCCGTAACATATACACACTCAGAGGGCTGCAATGTGTAATATATATATATACACACACACAGAGTTCTGAAATGTGTGTGTACATACAGTATACACACACAGGGCTGCAATGTGTATGTATACACACACACACACAGGGCTGCAATATGTATACACACACACAGGGCTGCAATGTGTATATATACACACACACACACACAGGGCTGCAATGTGTATACACACACACACACACAGGGCTGCAATGTGTATACACACACACACACACAGGGCTGCAATGTGTATATACACACACACACACACACACAGGGCTGCAATGTGTATATATACACACACACACACACGGCTGCAATGTGTATATACACACACACACACACACACACACAGGGCTGCAATGTGTATATATACACACACACACAGGGCTGCAATGTGTATATACACACACACACACACAGGGCTGCAATGTGTATATACACACACACACACACAGGGCTGCAATGTGTATATACACACACACACACACACACACACAGGGCTGCAATGTGTATGTATACACACACACACACACACACACAGGGCTGCAATGTGTATATATACACACACACACAGGGCTGCAATGTGTATATATACACACACACAGGGCTGCAATGTGTATATACACACACACACAGGGCTGCAATGTGTATATATACACACACACACACACACACACAGGGCTGCAATGTGTATATACACACACACAGGGCTGCAATGTGTATATATACACACACACACACACACAGGGCTGCAATGTGTATATATACACACACACACACACACAACAGGGCTGCAATGTGTATATACACACACACAGGGCTGCAATGTGTATACACACACACACACAGGGCTGCAATGTGTATACACACACACACAGGGCTGCAATGTGTATATATACACACACACACACACACACAGGGCTGCAATGTGTATATACACACACACAGGGCTGCAATGTGTATATACACACACACAGGGCTGCAATGTGTATATACACACACACACACACACAGGGCTGCAATGTGTATGTATACACACACACACACACAGGGCTGCAATGTGTATGTATACACACACACACACACAGGGCTGCAATGTATATGTATACACACACACACACAGGGCTGCAATGTGTATATACACACACACACACACACACACAGGGCTGCAATGTGTATATACACACACACACACACACAGGGCTGCAATGTGTATATACACACACACACACACACACACACAGGGCTGCAATGTGTATGTATACACACACACACAGGGCTGCAATGTGTATATACACACACACACACACACACACACACACAGGGCTGCAATGTGTATATACACACACACACACACAGGGCTGCAATGTGTATATACACACACACACACACACACACACAGGGCTGCAATGTGTATGTATACACACACACACACAGGGCTGCAATGTGTATACACACACACACACAGGGCTGCAATGTGTATACACACACACACACACAGGGCTGCAATGTGTATATACACACACACAGGGCTGCAATGTGTATACACACACACACACACACACACACAGGGCTGCAATATGTATACACACACACACACAGGGCTGCAATGTGTATATACACACACACACAGGGCTGCAATGTGTATATACACACACACACAGGGCTGCAATGTGTATATACACACACACACAGGGCTGCAATGTGTATATACACACACACACAGGGCTGCAATGTGTATATACACACACACACAGGGCTGCAATGTGTATATACACACACACACAGGGCTGCAATGTGTATATACACACACACAGGGCTGCAATGTGTATATACACACACACAGGGCTGCAATGTGTATATACACACACACAGGGCTGCAATGTGTATATACACACACACAGGGCTGCAATGTGTATATACACACACACAGGGCTGCAATGTGTATATACACACACACAGGGCTGCAATGTGTATATACACACACACACAGGGCTGCAATGTGTATGTATACACACACACACACAGGGCTGCAATGTGTATGTATACACACACACACACACAGCTGCAATGTGTATGTATACACACACACACACACACACAGGGCTGCAATGTGTATGTATACACACACACAGGGCTGCAATGTGTATGTATACACACACACACACACAGGGCTGCAATGTGTATGTATACACACACACAGGGCTGCAATGTGTATGTATACACACACACACACACACAGGGCTGCAATGTGTATATACACACACAGGGCTGCAATGTGTATATACACACACAGGGCTGCAATGTGTATATACACACACAGGCTGCAATGTGTATATACACACACAGGCTGCAATGTGTATACACACACACACACAGGGCTGCAATGTGTATACACACACACACACAGGGCTGCAATGTGTATATACACACACACACACACAGGGCTGCAATGTGTATATACACACACACACACACAGGGCTGCAATGTGTATATACACACACACACACACACAGAGGGCTGCAATGTGTATATACACACACACACACACACACACAGGGCTGCAATGTGTATATACACACACACACACAGAGGGCTGCAATGTGTATATATACACACACACACACAGGGCTGTAATGTGTATATACACACACACACACAGGGCTGCAATGTGTATATACACACACGGCTGCAATGTGTATATACACACACACACACACACAGAGGGCTGCAATGTGTATATATACACACACACACACACAGGGCTGTAATGTGTATATACACACACACACAGGGCTGTAATGTGTATATACACACACACACACAGGGCTGTAATGTGTATATACACACACACACACACACAGAGGGCTGCAATGTGTATATATACACACACACACACACAGGGCTGTAATGTGTATATACACACACACACACACAGGGCTGTAATGTGTATATACACACACACACAGGGCTGTAATGTGTATATACACACACAACACACACACACAGAGGGCTGCAATGTGTATATACACACACACACACACACACACAGAGGGCTGCAATGTGTATATACACACACACACACACACAGAGGGCTGCAATGTGTATATATACACACACACACACCACACACACACACAGGGCTGTAATGTGTATATACCACACACACACACACACAGGGCTGCAATGTGTATACACACACACAGGGCTGCAATGTGTATATACACCACACACACAGGGCTGTAATGTGTATATACACACACACACACACACAGAGGGCTGCAATGTGTATATATACACACACACACACACACACACACACAGGGCTGCAATGTGTATATATACACACACACACACACACAGAGGGCTGCAATGTGTATATATACACACACACACACACACACACACACACACACAGGGCTGTAATGTGTATATACACACACACACACACACAGGCTGCAATGTGTATACACACACACAGGGCTGCAATGTGTATATACACACACACACACAGGGCTGCAATGTGTATATACACACACACACACACACACACACAGGGCTGCAATGTGTATATATACACACACACACACACACAGGGCTGCAATGTGTATATACACACACACACACCACACACACACACAGGGCTGCAATGTGTATATATACACACACACACACACACAGGGCTGCAATGTGTATATACACACACACACACACAGGGCTGCAATGTGTATATACACACACACACACACACAGAGGGCTGCAATGTGTATATATACACACACACACACACACACACAGGGCTGTAATGTGTATATACACACACACACACACAGGGCTGCAATGTGTAATACACACACACACACACACACACACACAGGGCTGCAATGTGTATATACACACACACACACAGGGCTGCAATGTGTATGTATCTGGACTAACACGGCCTATGGAATTGACATTACCATGAAGGACACTGCATGTGGCTGCCTCGAGAAGCAACTGATCAAACTGACTAGAAGAGAAACAGATCAACAGCCACATATTTTTTCTTACGACATCTATTCCCCCCCCCCACCCATGTGACCCTTAACGTCCTCATGTTCAATTTTAAGTCATGGACTCGGAGGCGAGTATTTGCTTCTCTTTCTTATAATTTATTAACAGCAGCAAGAAAAGTGACACTTATAAAACAGAAAATATACATATTAAGTCCATCATAGACGCTCCCTTCGTCCATAATCCTTTGCGGTCCTCTTCTATATATGGCAGTGAGACCCAGAAGTATCCCTCTTCGTTTCAGCGCTCGCTCTGCTTGGGGTGGTCCCGGCTCACACCTTGGAGTGGTCCCGGCTCACACCTTGGAGTGGTCCCGGCTCACACCTTGGAGTGGTCCCGGCTCACACCTTGGGGTGGTCCCGGCTCACACCTTGGAGTGGTCCCGGCTCACACCTTGGAGTGGTCCCGGCTCACACCTTGGGGTGGTCCCGGCTCACACCTTGGGGTGGTCTCGGCTCACACCTTGGGTGGTCCCGGCTCACACCTTGGAGTGGTCCCGGCTCACACCTTGGGGTGGTCCCGGCTCACACCTTGGGGTGGTCCCGGCTCACACCTTGGGGTGGTCCCGGCTCACACCTTGGGTGGTCCCGGCTCACACCTTGGGGTGGTCCCGGCTCACACCTTGGGGTGGTCCCGGCTCACACCTTGGGGTGGTCCCGGCTCACACCTTGGGGTGGTCCCGGCTCACACCTTGGGGTGGTCCCGGCTCACACCTTGGGGTGGTCCCGGCTCACACCTTGGAGTGGTCCCGGCTCACACCTTGGGGTGGTCCCGGCTCACACTTTGGGGTGGTCCCGGCTCACACCTTGGGGTGGTCCCGGCTCACACCTTGGGGTGGTCCCGCCCCTTCATTTATTTCTCTTTATCGCGGTTCCGTTTTGCTAAACCGAGCCGCGGTATTGATTTTTTCAAGTTCACACAATTTTGTTGCCGCCCATTTTGCAGTCAGCGCGCGCCTCCCTCTGCTCGCGGCCGGATCTACATGCCGCGGAGGGATATGCGTTTCTCTGACAGGAAGTTTTGCGTTTTTCAAACCGCTGCTCACGCTTTTCATTACAATGCCACATAAAAAGGTACCTGCCATTCCCCCTCGTCCTCTGGAGATTCTGGCTCCGAGGACAACTCACAAAAGAATAAACTGTTTTTTGTGGAGGCTTTAGAGTCGCTGCAACCCCAGACCCAGATGCTGGATCCATCCCCACCTATTCTAGTGCCTGCAATAGACTCACATACAAACCTCCATTAACACCGCAGTGAAATCTGAATTATCCCTTTACTTCTCCTTAGGAACGGTGCAGGTCATTATTATAAAAGCTCTACCTTCCCAATCTCTTCCCGCCGAATCCTCAGGCCTACCGGCCGCCCAGCCAAATACCTCAGACCCTATACCTACCCGCATAACGGGAAAGAAAGCGGCGCGTAAAACCAAGCACCTACATGGAGGAGCTGACAACCCGCAGCACTGCCACATACTGATACTGAGCCCCCACCTCAGAAAAGAGCCCAAGATCGCCGCATTTGGTGGCTGTCCCTAAAAAAATTTAAATTGAACCCTGAAGAGGTTACAGGGACTGAATTAGTGGTCGCAGAACCACGTAGCGGTGACCCTCAATCCGACCATGAATTAACCATACATGCACCTGAGGACGACCTCTGGCACGATGAGGACCCAGAAGGGTCTTATTATTAGGACGAGGAGGTTATTTATGACCCCCAGGGTGATCCTCTTTCCTGCCCCGAGGATCTAACCAACCCTCAGTCCACCGCATGGACCCCAAGGCCACATGTCGAAAAATAGATTGATGCCCATGTGCGAAAACCACTTGATAAGGCTACCCGCCAAACTATGAAGGCTGAACGCCCGCGCCCAACTACTAAGGGCAAAACATGCGTCACACCTGTTGTTGACCCCACAATGGTTGACATTATTACAAACCGTGGTTGGTCACCAAAGGCGGGTCTTGATTCTGCCTTGCGATCCTGGGAGGATAAATTCCTTGATATGGTGGGTCTCCTAGTGAAATTATTTGGGGCGGCGGAAGAGGCTAAACAAAATGAAACAAAGCTAAATCCTCTCCTGGCAGGAAACTGGGTCCAAAGGGCCCTTTGTTTTTTTGGTAACGCCAGACGCAGCACTTGCAGCTGAGCGGCGAAAATCTATGCTGTTAAAAATAGACCCACAATTTTCAGCCATCGCTGACACAGATTTAGGCAGTTCCACACAGGGCCTCCTTTTTGGTGAGGATTACGTAAAGAATATGGGAACACACGCCACTGCCTTCGCCAACATTGAAAAGGTGTCCACTTCTTTAAAAGTTTTTCGTGAGCGTGGTTTTGGACAGGCCGGTGGATACAGGGGGCGCTCTGCCGGCCGACGACGAACTGTTCATTCAGGATCCTTCTGCAGCTCCAATAACGACTACCCAGGTTCAGAGTCGTTCTTCCTCTCCCGCACCCGTCCCTGGCGTGGTTGTATCCTCAGAGGATCCAGAGGTCCTTACCGTGGCAGGCGTCGACAAGGTAGGCTCCCTGCCCTTTCTCCCTTTCCACATTGAGGGAGGGAAAGTCGGGGGTCGTATCAGACACTAACATCAGATCCATGGGTCCTGAACACTGTACAGGGTTTCGGAATAAACTTCATATCCCAACCGTCAAGAGAATCCTCCACCTCCTCTCCACTTATCAGCAGAGGGAGCGTTTTAGTGGACAAGGAGGTGGAGGAACTGTACCAGAAAGGGGCTATAGAACAAGCCCCAATAGATTTGGACAGTTTCGTCAGCAATGTGTTTCTAGTCCCAAAAAAGGGAGAGGTCAACGACCAGTTCTAAACTTACGCGATCTCAATTCGCATGTCCAGTATCTCCACTCCAAGATGGAGGGCTTTCACACATTAAAAGACATACTACATCAGGGGGATTGGCTTGCTAAGATAGACCTGAGGGATGCATACCTGTCAGTACCGATGGCCCCATCTTCCAGAGACTTCCTACGTTTCAGATGGCGGGGGTCGATGTGGAGATTTGCTTGCCTACCATTCGGTCTCACATCGGCTCCGTGGTGTTTTACAAAACTCCTACGACCAGTGGTGACAATCCTTCGGGAAAAGGGTGATGGCAGAATCCAGGTCACTACTCCTCACTCACCTTCGATGGACATCACTCTCCAAAACCTGGATTTCCTTATCAACACGGAGAAATCACAGATGGTACCTTCCCGCTGCCTGGAATTCCTTGGCCTCATGGTCAATTCGGATGCAATGTCTCTGAGCCTACCGCCAATGAAGAGGTTATCGATTCCCAAGGAAGCTCGGACGCTGCTTCGGAAAGACCAGATCACACTACGATATCTAGCCAGAATGATCGGTCTTCTCGCCGTGACTCGTTTGGCGGTTCCCCCCGCTCCGTTACATTATCGAGCCCTCCAACGCTCAAAGGCCCGTTTTCTCCGCAAGGAAGTCCCCTATTCGGCGACGGTGATTCTTTCCAGTGATGCACGCAGGAATCTCGAATGGTGGATCCAGAACCTCCAGTTTTGGAACGGGAAACCTTTAATCCCTCCGATACCCACAGGCACTATGGAATCGGATGTCTGCCACACAGGATGGGGAGCGAGGTGCGGCTCCATGGAGACAGGGGGCTGCTGGTCGAGGAAGGAGAAGTCTCTTCATTTCAATTGTCTAGAACTTCTGGCGGGTGTCATGGAACGGACATAGCGCTCCCCGCGTCAAACCCCAAGACTGTTATTTCCATGGTGAAAACCCCAAAAGACATAGACCGTTGCTTTGGGGAAGACCTAATGTCCATTTATATTGTGTGGTTTTAAATGTATTGTCACGGAACCCCTTGCTCAGAGACTGTATTAACCCCTCGCTCCTCTGCTATTCCCCTCAGTTAAGCTATTTGCCTGTTAAGTGTTTTAAAGGGGTGTTTTTGTGACCCCCCCCCCTATCAGCACGTAATCAAAATGCCTGTAAACCTGTCCCTTATACTCACTGTGTTATCTGACACCAGGGTTAACCTGGGATTGAAAGCATGAGCTGGGTTTGAAACCCCAGCCAATCACCATCCAAGGAGCTAAAGGGCCAACCAATCCCATTCCTGGAATGCACCTCATTGTCTATAATGGAGCCATCTGTAGAAACTCTAAACATCTGCGCCCCAAAAACTAACTGTTCCAGCGGGGTGATTTTTCAAAGTTGGGGTGATCCTCAGGTGAGATTTTCAGGAGGGAGCTCCATTGGGAACCCACTTTGCTGAGCCTTTCTTGACCCCAGGAGCTTAAGCAGCCCTGACCATGCGGCATCCAAGGGGGATATCTACTATATGCTGCCATTCGTGCCCCTACCCCCAGATCTGGGCGCTTTTTGGACTGACACCCTAGGGACCAGAGCTATCAAACGGTACCCCTGGATTCCCCCCAAAACAAGGACCCATGCTCTGTATGACTGCATGTACAGTATTTATAAAGCGACGCCAAATACTGTAGCGCTGTACAATGGGAAAGACAGGATAACCAATATACATGCAAGTTAAACACATAGAACAGTACCAGAGAAGCCCCTGCTCAAGAGCTTGCACTCGGAGAGGACCTGATGGGGAACTGCTGAATGACGGTGCCGTAATGTCTGGGGGGCGGGAATGTTAACTGTTATCTGATTGTGAACCAAATAAAAGCAGGCCAAGAGAAATGGCCAGTGTGTATCCTGTGTGAATATACAGCCTGCCTGGTGTCTCCGCTACGCTACAGCTATAATCACTCTCAGAAGGCACTGAGCGGCATTCTGGAAATGCAAAGAGGCTCCAAGGCAGGCGTTCAGAACAAGCGGGTCTGGAGCTGTGGATCAGGCTGCTCGAGGCACTGAGTTCCCAGAAACTCAGAGGCCGGGCTGATCCTGGTAAGGGGGTGTCTGGAGAGCCAGGACAGACGGGAAGAGACGGCGTCCCGTCACAGCGGGTCTATTCGCTATACAGTGTTTTGCGAAGGATCAACAACATTGCTCTATTCTTCTAAGGATGGACAACCTATCCGCAGTTGGCAGTATCAACTGCATAGGAAGTCCAAGGTCGGAACCTACTCACGGTCATGGCATCGAAGTTCTGGGACCACTATTTTCCCAATTACGTGACAGTAACAGCCCAGTTCATCCTGGGACTCACGAACACCATAGCAGATTGGAATTCCAGACATACAGATGATTCAGGTGATTGGAGACTGCTCTCAATGATTTACGACACGCTTGTCTCTCTTTGGGGTTCACTGGACATTGAACACTCCGAGACCGAGGTTTTACGGTTGGCGTCCGACCCAGAGGCTCTGGCGACAGATGCATTTCTCCAACGTTGGTCGAAAGTTCGACATTACACATTTCCCCCATTTGCCATGATATCACGCACCATATCTCATCTTCAGTCTCAACCAGCCACAATAGTACTAATCACACCACTCGAGAGGTCAGCCATGGTTTCCCTCCCTATTGGAACTCTCGATAGACTTCCCTCGTCTCCTCCTGGCCCATCCAGAGTTACTATTGAACATGGAGGGGCATGGAGATGAATATGATCTCCCAGATGATGAGGATGAATTGGCGCTATATACGTCTGAGAACGATCAATTTGACTGGGAAGAAAAATCGGAGGAACCCCCTCCTTTTTATGAAGAGGGTAACGTAATTTATCACCCCCACGGTGACCCTCTTTTTTGCCCAGAGGATCTTTCACATCCTCAATCCACCGCATGGTGTCCCTTACCACATGTCGAGAAATGGGTGGATGCAAATCTCAGACGGCCTTTAGACAAGGCTACTAGACAGAACATGCGGGCCGAAAGCCCACATCCTTCCACCACAGACAAAACTTGTTACCCCGGAGGTCGACCCATCCATAATTAAATTCATTACTAATCGAGGGTGGACCCCTAAAACTGGCCTGGATCATGCCTTTCGTACATGCGAAGATAAATTACTAGATATGGCAGGTCCCTTAATAAAACTTAACATCGCTGAAGAAGCTAAGCTTTCTAATTCCACCCTCTCACCTACCCTCGTTCGCGATTGGGTTCAAAGGGCGCTGTCGTTTTTCGGTAATTCCAACGCCGCTTTAGCCGCTGAACTACGCAAGTCAATTCTTTTAAAGGTTGATAACCAATTGACAGCCATCGCAGACACTGACCTAGGCAGCGCAGCACAAGGGTTTTTATTTGGGGAAGCCTATGTTAAGAGTATGGGCACATACGCCAACACCTTCAACTCCCTAGAGAAAATATCCTCCTCACTAAAGCGTGTATTTAGGGGCAGAGTTTTTGGAAGGGCCGGTAGATATAGGGGGCGCCCTATCGGCCGACAAGCGGGTCCTCTCCTAGCCCCGCTGCGCAACAACCAACGGAGTTCCAATCCTCCGGCTCCTCCTTCCCCTCACGCACCCGCCCTTGGCGCGCTCGAGGATTCTGAGGTTCCAGAATCCCATTCCGCGGCAGACGACCCTCAGGTAAGACCTCAGTTGATATTTCCCTCATCAAGGGTTCAAGTAGGTGATCGAATATGATTGTTTCTTCACAGATGGCAAACCCTTACATCAGATCAGTGGATCTTGAATACGGTGCAAGGGTTTGCGATTTCCTTTATATCAATCCCAATTCAAATGTTTGTCCCACCACCACTTCATTTCCCTCGGGAACAAGAGGTTCTGATGGACAAGGAGATACAAGATCTATTAGACAAAGGGGCCGTACAACTAGCTCCTACCGAATCGATGGGTTTCGTCAGCAATTTGTTTCTGGTCTCAAAGAAAGGAGGGGGATTACGACCAGTAATCAATTTGAAAGACCTAAATTCATACGTACAGTACAACCATTTCAAAATGGAAGGTATGCATTCTCTCGGAGACATCCTGCGTCAAGGGGATTGGATGGCAAAAATCGATCTGAAGGATGTCTATTTTACGGTACCAATTCACGAGAACTCTCGAGACTTCGTTTCCGATGGCAGAGCAAGATGTGGAGGTTCACTTGCCTTCCTTTCGGTCTATCCTCAGCTCCGTGGGTTTTCACAAAACTTCTGAAACCATCGGATAACGTCCCTTCGGGAACGAGGAGTCCGTCTAGTAATCTACCTGGACGACGTCCTATTGATGGCAGATACCGAATCGACCCTTCTGTCCCACTTACAATGGACGATAAACATCTTACAAGAGCTCGGATTCCTCATCAATATGGAAAAGTCTCTAATGATACCTTCACGAAAATTGGAATTCCTAGGCCTAGTGGTGGACTCCATCTCAATGACGCTTCACCTTCCACCTCAAAAGATGTCAATTCCGAAGGTCCCATTGTTTCACCAACAACCTGACGGTATTGGCCCAATTCATCCCGGGCATGACGAATATCGTGGCAGATTGGAATTCCAGACACACGGAGGACTCCGGAGACTGGAAATTGCACTCATCGGTGTTCGCAACGCTTGCCGCTCGTTGGGGGCCCTTAGACATAGACCTGTTTGCCTCCAGACTCCACAATCAAGGGCAACGTTTCTTCAGCTGGCGTCCAGATCCAGAGGCAATAGCGACGGACGCCTTCCTACAGGATTGGATCGGATCACATCATTACACGTTTCCTCCATGATAGCGAGAACACGGTCTCTCATTCGTGTTCAACGGGTCACTGTAGTATTGATAATACCCCTCTGGAAGGGCCAACCATGGTTCCCATCACTATTGGAGTTATCAGTGGATTTCCCACGTCTCCTTCCGATTCGCTCAGACCTGTTGTTGAATCCGGAGGAACAACCTCACCCATTGTTTCGGCAGGGTTAGTGCCGCCTGGTGGCATGGTTGGTTTCGGGGGACTTGGATCTCTCCCTGGCATTTCGGAACGGACTTTGAAGTGGTAGAGGCCAAAACAGTGATTGAATTTAAGCAGGCATGGGATAGGCATAAGGCTATCCTAAACAAAAGATAAATCCAGGTAAAGTATCCATGTAATTGGGCAGACTAGATGGGCCGAAAGGTTCTTATCTGCCAACATTTTCTATGTTTCTATGACTCGTTCCTTACTCCTGGGAGGCCTGGGCTCCAGGGACACGCTCCTCATATAATTCAGCATGGCGAAACTGGTTTAGTTGGGGTGTGGAAAGACAGCTGGATCTCTTTTCAGCCCCTGTAAACTATTTCTTGGATTTCCTTACGGAATTGTTTCATGACGGTCAGGCATATCGTACGCTGCGGAATATGCTGGCGCTTTATAAAGAATAATAATAATAAATAATAATAAATGTGATGAGATCGGCTGTCTCTGCTTCGCATGTAGGTTTACATGGCATTCCTTTAGGCCGTCATCCACTGGTTTGCCGTTTGTTACAGGCCATTCGTTTATCTCGTACACCGGTCCCTCGTTATACCTCTACCTGGGACGTTTCTATTATACTACGTTTTTTGTCTGGTTGGCCATCTAATGAGGTCCTCTCCATTCGACAAATGTCAGCCAAGTTATGTTATTCTGCCTCTTTTCTTGTAAAAGAGTGAGCGATGTACGGACTTTAGATGTTCAGTCACGTTCCTTTGGCCCAGACGGGGTTACGTTTGATATGGTTCGACGCACAAAAACTTCCATCACCTCTGTATTTTATCCATAATTGACGGATCACCAGTTTATTTGTCCAATACTATGTTTGCAGGAATATGAATCTGGTACGAGTCAGTTTCGACCTAGTGGTTTATCTCCGCTGTTTTTGTCAATTAGGGTTCCTCATAACCCGGTATCATCTGCATCCTTAGCCCGATGGATGCGTTGGCTTATGTCGGAAGCCGGTATTGACGTTTCTTGTTTTGGTGCACACTCTGCTAGGAGTGCTATGGCTTCGTCCGCTTTGTTTTTGGGTTGTCGTTTAGAGGATTTGATGCGGGCCGCAGATTGGTCCCGAGAACCCACGTTACGTACTTTCTATTTGAAACCTTTATCGCATTGGTCTACCCCGATTCTAGACGAACTTTGAACCAGCAAATAGGAGCCTCCGAGTCAATGACTTAAAATTACTACATTTTCCTATTACCATAACGGAAAGTTAGAATTTTAATAATGACTCGGAGGCGAGTATTTCCCTCCTCATCCTCCCATATGTTATGTTTGTTCTATTTTGTTGTATATAATAAATAAAATTTACAATAAAAACCTATGTACTGTTTTATTTCATATAATATAATGGATATTGTTATTTTGTCATAATAATAAAATTGTTTATCAATTAATGTTCCGTGTATCCTGTCCGAAACCCGGCCTTTGATTGCCAGTAGCGGGGACTCTATCTAATCCCTGGTCTATGTTTTCTGCTCTGTTTTTCAGCCACCTGATTGGATTCAAGTACAGTCTTCTCACAGCTGGTCCTCTACATCCTTTGTTTCCTGTATTGGCTATCCGTTCTTCTACGTCGGATCCTTCTTCGTACCTGTTGGATTTATTATTCCAGTTCCACATCCTGTTTTCACAGCAAGAAAGAGGATACATTTCCGGGTTCAAGCCCATATATAGACATGGACCGCAGGGGATTATGGACTGGAGGGATGGGTTAAGGGGACTTATGTTAGTTTTTTTCACTTGTTCACTTTTTTCTCTTAGAGAAGCAAATACTCGCCTCCGAGTCATTATTAAAATTCTAACTTTCCGTTATGGTAATAGGAACTGATCAGAATAGCTTCCACACCTGAGGAAGAGCGGAATCCTCTCGAAAGCTCGTCTTTTAAATGTAACGTTAGTCCAATAAAAAAGGTTTCACTACATACTGCTATACTCGTGATTTTGGCATCTGGACTAACACGGCCTATCGAATATACACGCACGCACACATACATACATACATACACACTGAGAGCAGCCGTGTGTGTGTGTGTGTGTATATATAAATATACATACACACACTGCAGTCCTCAGAGTGTGTGTGTGTATACATACACACTCTATAACATATTTCAGACCTCAGACCAGACATGCGGTGCTGTCCGAATGCTCGAACGGCATTCGGACCGGCCCCTGCAGCTGACCTCGTTTCTTCTACCTTCCAAAGAGCGCCACCTGCACAGTCTTCCAGCGGCCGCTCGTTGGGAAGCCCCCAGGCGCGATCTCGCGAGATTGCTCCCTGCTCGATCTCGCAAACTCCGAGATCGCGCCTAGGGGCTTCCCAAAGAGCTGTAGGATCCTCCGATTGTATTTTGTCACGGGTTTTTCTCCATGATTTCTCCATAAAGACGTCACCCTAGTCTCATTGACTACGTGATTTTGATCTGTCCACGGTTATGGAACCTTGTTTAATGCTTCGCTCATGTTTGGGATTTATTCCATCCTTCTGAGCGACTTCACTTTCCCCTTCGTCTGAGTGGAATCCGTTTGGTTTCCATCCTTCGTTTTAAGTGTCTCCTCATCTGAATTTGGCCAGTTCCGCAGCCAGAAAGAGGGATACGCCAGGTCTCAATGCCTTTTATCGAAGCGGACCGCACAGGATTATGGACTAGGGGAGCGTTTACTATTGACTTAATGTTATAAAAGTGGTCACTTTTCTTGCTCTGTTAAATTATAAGAGAAGCAAATACTCGCCTCAAAGTCATTATTAAAATTCTAACTTTCCGTCATAGAATAGGAAAATTTTGTAACTGTGATTATGCAAGAATGCTATGTCTATAGGTCTATCTGCTGCATGTGTGAGTTGTGAGTCAGCCTTGCCTAAGTCAGGCAAACATTGTCCCAATCACATTCATTGGAACAATGGATTATGTAAATAATTGTGTGTGTGATAACTGATTGCGAGTTTGTGTGCTTCACCCTGTTATCTGTTGACTGAGAGGACTAATCTGCCAGCTGTGTCAAGCCTGACGAACTCATGTACATCAACATGACGTACTCACGTAAGAACCGGAGGAGGACCAGAAGGAAGCCTGCAGTGGTCTTGAAACCAGCCAATCAGAACCGTTGGGGTGGACGGGTAGCTTGAAAAGTGTGTGTGTTACCTGAGCATAAATACTGCAGAGTTTTTCCCAATAAACCAGTTGCTCCTGTTTGAACACACAGCCTGTCTGGTGTTTCAGTGTATCCTCAATCAACCTCAGAAGGCACGGAGCGGCCATCCGATACTTATCCGAAAGAGCAGTGCATCAGGTCCATAGGAGCGGACCATTATATCCGATCCAATCCGGCGGGTCAGAGGCAGGAGATCCGGCTGCTTGAGGCACTGAGTTCCGAATAACTCGGCAGCCGAGCCGATCTACGCAATGGAGGGTGCTGGGAAAGCAGGACAGGCGGACAAGAGCTTTCCGTCACACCGACTATGCGGTTTGGTTCGCCCTACGACACTGCTCAGCCTGTATGTACCGCGCATATAGGCGCACGGAGCAGCACATGGTGGATCTGGGTGGTTTTTAAAGGGCTATGGAAGTCTCACCTGTAACTCGTCCAGGCTGAATTCACAGTATTCCCTGCGGGTTCCCTTCCCGTTAGTCAGGATGCCACATCCGCTCATCATTATGGTACCTACAGGAAGCCCAACAACAGGGAAGAACGTCACAACCTTAAACACAAAGTGCAACATCACAAAGCTGGCGCCAACTGACCCAGGGCCAAACTTAACCCCTCCATGGAGTATGACGGCTCCAACCCTGGAATAAGACCCAACCAATCTGACTCAACATTAGAAAGGGGGGGCGGGGCATCAGACATGCGTCCGCTACAGCAAACATGACACTCCAACGGCTCCAATAGATGGGGAGGGAAGAGCCCCCCAGAGGGAACACACAGGTGGATCTGCCCATAAAGCTCAAGGACCTCATGTGGTGAATCATAACAAGCCCCGGCACTTACCTGAGCGCAGGTTGGTCATGGTGGCTGGGTATTCCAAGCTGTTGGGGTTGTGTGTGGTGACTCCAATCTCTATGGAACCCGACCATTTATCCACCAGCTTGTCTATCCGGATCTGCCAGGAAACAGCAAGAGAGTCCAAGAAATGAGAAATGGAGGGCCCCTCACCTCTCGCAGAACACGAGAGAGAGCCCCTCACCTCTCGCAGATACACGAGAGAGAGCCCCCTCACCTCTCGCAGACACGAGAGCCCCCCTCACCTCTCGCAGACACTCGGGAGGGCCCCCTCACCTCTCGCAGACACTCGGGAGGGCCCCCTCACCTCTCGCAGACACTCGAGGAGGGCCCCCCTCACCTCTCGCAGACACTTCGGAGGGCCCCTCACCTCTCGCAGACACTCGGGAGAGCCCCTCACCTCTCGCAGAACACTCGGGAGGGCCCCCTCACCTCTCGCAGACACTCGGAGGGCCCCCTCACCTCTCGCAGACACTCGGCGAGGGCCCCCTCACCTCTCGCAGACACTCGGGAGGCCCCCTCACCTCTCGCAGACACTCGGGAGGGCCCCTCACCTCTCGCAGACACTCGGAGGCCCCTCACCTTCTCCAGGACACTCGGGAGGGCCCCCTCACCTCTCGCAGACTCGGGAGGGCCCTCACCTCTCGCAGGAACACTCGAGAGCCCCCTCACCTCTCGCAGACACTCGAGAGCCCCCTCACCTCTCGCAGACACTCGAGAGCCCCCTCACCTCTCGCAGACACGGGAGGGCCCCCCTCACCTCTCGCAGACACTCGGGAGGGCCCCCTCACCTCTCGCAGACACTCGGGAGGGCCCCCCTCACCTCTCGCAGACACTCGGGAGGGCCCCCTCACCTCTCGCAGACACTCGGGAGGGCCCCCCTCACCTCTCGCAGACACTCGGGAGGGCCCCCCTCACCTCTCGCAGACACTCGGGAGGGCCCCCTCACCTCTCGCAGACACTCGGGAGGGCCCCCTCACCTCTCGCAGACACTCGGGAGGGCCCCCCTCACCTCTCGCAGACACTCGCGAGAGGCCCCCCTCACCTCTCGCAGACACTCGGGAGGGCCCCCCTCACCTCTCGCAGACACTCGGGAGGGCCCCCCTCACCTCTCGCAGACACTCGGGAGGGCCCCCCTCACCTCTCGCAGACACTCGGGAGGGCCCCCCTCACCTCTCGCAGACACTCGGGAGGGCCCCCCTCACCTCTCGCAGACACTCGGGAGGGCCCCCTCACCTCTCGCAGACACTCGGGAGGGCCCCCTCACCTCTCGCAGACACTCGGGAGGGCCCCCTCACCTCTCGCAGACACTCGGGAGGGCCCCCTCACCTCTCGCAGACACTCGGGAGGGCCCCCTCACTCTCGCAGACACTCGGGGAGGGCCCCTCACCTCTCGCAGACACTCGGGAGGGCCCCCTCACCTCTCGCAGACACTCGGGAGGGCCCCCTCACCTCTCGCAGACACTCGGGAGGGCCCCCCTCACCTCGCAGACACTCGGGAGGGCCCCCTCACCTCTCAGACAGGCTCACAGAAGGCACCTTAGTTAATTCCTCCTTCAATCACCTCAAACATCTCAGTGTCCTTCAAGGGCCGGTTGGTCATCACTACGCCGTTGTTGAACTCATCCAACGGTCTCCTCCTCTCGGCGGTCTTGTTTCCGTTGCTCAGCTTGATGAGGGTGCCGCACTTCTCGTGGAAGAGTAGAGCGTCGTTGGACGTGGGTGAGAAATGCTCGGCTGGCGCGGGTGGAGAGCCCAGGCTCACGTTCAGGAGGTTCCCATGGTAAGCAGACAGGATGGCGTTACTGACCACGGTGGAAAGCTCAGTGCTGGGGAATCCTGAGGCCGGAGAAATGACATGAGTGAGAGGAAAATCCCCCCTCATCACGCCGCACCGACGACCGACTGTCCCACACCGCACTCACCATTCTCAGTGTCCAGGCTGTTGGGGAATTTATCAGGACGGGAATGTCCGACAGACGGGAGAGCCCCTGTAAAGCGAGGAAGGAGGAGGCAGAGAGGGGGAGGAGAGAGAGGAGGAGAAGGGAGGGGAGAAGGAGGAGAAGGAGGGGAGAAGGAGGAGAAGGGAGGGGGGAGAAGGAGGAGAAGGGAGGGGGAGAAGAGGAGAAGGAGAGAAGGAGGAGGAGGGAGGGGGGAGAAGGAGGAGAAGGGAGGGGAGAAGAGGAGAAGGGAGGTGGAGAAGGAGGAGGAGGAGGGAGAGGGAGGGGGGAGAAGGAGGAAGAGGGAGGAGGGAGGAAGAGGAGAGGGAGGGGAGAAGGAGGAGAAGGGAGGGGAGAAGAGGAGAAGGGAGGGGGAGAAGGAGGAGAAGGGAGGGGAGAAGGAGGAGAAGGGAGGGGAGAAGGAGGAGAAGGGAGGGGGAGAAGGAGGAGAAGGGATGGAGAAGGAGGAGAAGGGAGGAGGAGAAGGGAGAGGGGGGAGAAGGAGAGAAGGAGGGAGAAGGAGGAGAAGGGAGGGGGAGAAGGAGGAGAAGGGAGGGGGAGAAGGAGAGAAGGGAGGGGGGAGAAGGAGGAGGAGAAGGGAGGGGAGAAGGAGGAGAAGGGAGGGGAGAAGGAGGAGAGAGGGGGGAGAAGGAGGAGAAGGGAAGGGGGAGAAGGAGGAAGAAGGGAGGGAAAGGAGGAGAGGGAGGTGGAGAAGGAGGAGAAGGGAGGAGGAGAAGGGGAGGGGGAGGGGGAGAAGGAGGAGAAGGGAGGAGGGGAGAAGGAGGAGAAGGGAGGGGAGAAGGAGGAGAAGGGAGGGGAGAAGGAGGAGAAGGGAGGAGAAGGGAGGAGAAGGGAGGGGAGAAGGAGGAGAAGGGAGGGGGAGAAGAGGAAAGGGAGGGGAGAAGGAGGAGAAGGGAGGGGGAGAAGGAGGAGAAGGGAGGGGAGAAGGAGGAGAAGGAGAAGAAGGGAGGGGGAGAAGGGTGGGGGAGAAGGAGAAGGGAGGGTTTGAAGGAGGAGGGGAGAAGGAGGAGAAGGGAGGGGGAGAAGGGAGGGGGAGAAGGGAGGGGGAGAAGGGAGAAGGGAGAAGGGAGGGGGGAGAAGGGAGGGGGAGAGGGAGGGTTGAAGGAGGAGGGGGAGAAGGGAGGGGGAGAAGGGAGGGAGGAGAAGGGAGGGAGGAGAAGGAGGAGGAAGGGAGGGAGGAGAAGGAGGAGAAGGGAGGGAGGAGAAGGAGGAGAAGGGAGGGAGGAGAAGGAGGAGAAGGGAGGGGGAGAAGGAGGAGAAGGGAGGGGGAGAAGGAGGAGAAGGGAGGGGAGAAGGAGGAGAAGGGAGGGGGAGAAGGAGGAGAAGGGAGGGGGGAGAAGGAGGAGAAGGGAGGGGGAGAAGGAGGAGAAGGGAGGGGGGAGAAGGAGGAGAAGGGAGGGGGAGAAGGAGGAAGGAAGGAGGGAGGAAGGAGAGAAGGGAGGGAGGAGAAGGAGAAGAAGGGAGGGGGAGAAGGAGGAGAAGGAAGGGGAGAGGAGGAGAAGGAGGGGGGAGAAGGAGGAGAAGGGAGGGGGAGAAGGAGGAGAAGGGAGGGGGGAGAAGGAGGAGAAGGGAGGGGGGAGAAGGAGGAGAAGGGAGGGGGGAGAAGGAGGAGAGGGGGGAGGAGAGGGGGAGGGGGGAGGAGAGAGACAATTATTGGTGAAACAACAAAGACTTTAAGCAAAAATTCCATACATTAAAATATATCTAGTCCCTCAATAAATAGGTAGGGTTTTTTTTTAACACTGTAATAATTTACCCCAAAATCCACTTGTTTCCAACAGCGTCTTTTTTTTTTTTTTTTTATACTCCCCTCCCTCCTCTTCCGCTCCCGTCTCCCTAAACGGCGCATAGAAAGTCTACACCCCCTATTATATACAGTGGCAAGAAAAAGTATGTGAACCCTTTGGGATTACGTGGAGTTTTGCATGAATTGGTGATAAAATGTCTCTGATCTTCATGTAAGTCACAACAATTTGAAAAACACAGTCTGCTTAAAATAATACAACACAAACATTATATGTTTTCATGTGTTTTATTGATCAGAACATGAAACATTCACAGTGCAGGGTGGAAAAAGTATGTGAACCTAGCCTAATGACTTCTCCAAGAGCTAATTGGAGCCAGGAGTGAGCCAACCTTGAGTCCAATCAGTGTGATATTATTGGATGTGTTGCTGAAAGCTGTCCTGCCCTTTACCCTTTCGCTGCTGAGGGCTTTTCCCGCCTCTGTGCTGAGCTCATTTTTACCTGTTTTGCGCATCATGTTTAAACGTGTTTTGAAGCTTATTTTATTATATGACCCAGACATATTATATATCATTCTTTCCGTCAGACTCGGTAGATTCATAATATGTCATATTATATATACGTCATGTCATGTCTGTATATTATAACAAAAATGCAAATAAAATATGTATTTTCAATAATTTACAATGTGTAACGTGGTTTTTTCACATTTTAACATGCGAGCAATTGCGGGTTATATTTTGTATGGGGTGCGCTTGTTAAAAAAATTAGAGATGGGGTCTCGTTACATTTTTTTTTGGGGATAATTACTCGATTTTTAACAAACGCACCGCATACAAAGATCGTTAGTGCAGCATCATTGTTCACATTATAATTGAAATGGGAACAATATTGCTGCATTTAACGAACAAAAAAAAAAAAACTTGATTTGTTTTATAATTTTTTTTTTAAATATTTGTTTATTTTTATTTATTTTTTAAAACTTTTTTTATACTCCTGTTTGGCCGTTCCAACAATACCAAACATTAACCCCTAACTGCCACGGATCAGGAGATAGGGGGTTCATTGGAACCCCCTATCTCCACCATTGGTGGCAGCTAGGGGTTAACTCCAGGGGGCATTCCCGGAAGCTTGGCCGACATCCAAGATGTCGGCCAGCTCCGGGAAAGGATCACGAACCGGCGCTTTTCGGCGCCGATTCGTGATCCGGCTCCCATGGGGTTAATGCCAGGTACCACTTGGAAGGGCAGGCTGTGCCCTTCCAAACGGTGCCTGGGTTAACCCCCTGCACGCCGCCGGTCGGGAGGGACCTCCCCCTCCCTTTCAGGCGCCTCCTCCGCACATGCGGGGGGGGGGGGGCACCTGAATTAGGTGTCATCGCGCCCCCGCGATGACACCTAATTACTCCGGCGGCGGTTCCGGGTGCTGGGCTGACATCGAGCGCGTCCACCGCATGGAACACTACCTGCGATTGGACACGCTGAGCGCGTCCACTGCAGCGCAGTGGTTAAAAACACACACCAGTTTTGGGTTTACTGGTTTCAAGAAGCACTGCCTGATGTGAACCATGCCTCGCAGAAAAGAGCTCTCAGAAGACCTACCATCAAGAATTGTTGACTTGCATGAAGCTGGAAAGGGTTACAAAAGTATCTCCCAAAAGCCTTGATGTTCATGTGTCCACGGTAAGACAGACTGTCTACAAATGGAGAAAGTTCAGCACTGTTGCTACTCTCCCTAGGCGTGGTCGTCCTGTAAAGATGACTGCAAGAGCACAGCGCAGAATGCTTAATGAGGTAAAGAAGAATCCTAGAGTGTCAGCTAAAGACTTACAGAAATCTCTGGCACATGCTAACATTTTTGTTGACACATCTGCAATCAGGAAAACATTAAACAAGAATGGAGTACATGGGAGGACACCACGGAGGAAGCCATTGCTGTCCAAAAAAATATTGCAGCACGTTTGAAGTTTGCAAAGAGCACCTGGATGTTTCCGCAGCACTACTGGCAAAATATTCTGTGGGCAGATGAAACCAAAATTGAGTTGTTTGGAAAAAAACACACAACACTGTGTGGAGAAAAAAAGGCACAGCACACCAACATCAAAACCTCATCCCCACTGTAAAACATGGCGGAGGGAGCATCATGGTTTGGGGCTGCTTTGCTGCCTCAGGGCCTGGACGGATTTGTGTCATTGATGATAAAACTCTGGAATTTATTTTTCCAAGACATTTTGCAGGAAAACGTAAGACCATCTGTCCGCCAAACTGAAGCTCCGCAGGAGGATGGGTGATGCAAACAGGACAATGACCCAAAGCATACAAGTAATTCAAACAAAAGAATGGCTTCAACAAACAAAAAATACGCCTTCTGGAGTGGCCCAGTCAGAGTCCTGACCTCCAACCCGATTGAAATGCTGTGGCATGACCTTAAGAGAGCGATTCACACCACACATCCCAAGAATATTGCTACACTGACACAGTTTTGTGAAGAGGAGTGGTCCAAAATTACTCCAGATCGTTGTGCAGGTCTGATCTGCAACTACAGGAAACGTTTGGTTGAGGTTATTGCTGCCAAAGGAGGGTCAACCAGTTATTAAGTCCAAAGGTTCACATACTTTTTCCACCCTGCACTGTGAATGTTTACATGTTCTGTTCAATAAACACATGAAAACATATAATGTTTGTGTTGTATTATTTTAAGCAGACTGTGTTTTTCAAATTGTTGTGACTTAGATGAAGATCAGAGACATTTTATCACCAATTCATGCAAAACTCCACCTAATCCCAAAGGGTTCACACACTTTTTCTTGCAACTGTACCCGAGTCCTCCTGAGAGCTGGAGCTATCTGCGGAGCTATCCAAGTCCTCCTCGGTGCAGTAGTCATGCACCACAACCCCCCCCCCAGCGCAAAGCAACACACATCATGCAACGTTGCAACCCCCCCCAGAAGATGACACACATCATGTATCACAGCCCATCACACAAAATGACACACATTATGCGCAGGCACACACACACAGTGACACTATGAGCCACTTCTTTCTCTCTCGGCTTTTGCCATTCAGTAAATGTAGAAAACGTCTGAGCCCAAACACAAAATAACAGCGAGCCCCGCGATGCGCCCCCGAGAGCGACGCGCCCCCGAGAGCCCCGCGCCCCCGAGAGCCCCGCGCCCCCGAGAGCCCCGCCCCGAGAGCCCCGCGCCCCGAGAGCCCCGCGACGCGCCCAGCGATGCGCCCCCGAGAGCGACGCGCCCCCGAGAGCCCCGCGACGCGCCCCCGAGAGCCCCGCGACGCGGCCACGAGAGCCCCGCGACGCGCCCACGAGAGCCCCGCGACGCGCCCACGAGAGCCCCGCGACGCGCTCAACGAGAGCCCCGCGAGACGTTTAAAAGAGCAGGAACACGTGTTTACTATAAGGGGTGTCACGCCCCACCAGGAGACCTCACCTCCTTCCAGGTCTTCAGACTCCTGCTCCTCCTCCTCCTCGGCGGCGGCGGCCGGGGCCTGACACGTTAACACCGTGATCTGGGTGCACTTCCCGTATAAATCCACGACGGCCCAAACAAGGGGTGGAATGCCAGACGCCGCAGCGCCGCAGTCTCTGCCGTTCACCCACAGATGCAGCTCCCCAGACACAGTGTGCTGAACCCCAACACGATCGCCCTCGCCCAACTGGTCCAGGTCCTGACCATAATCTTCAAGAATGGAGCGCCCATCCTCCAGCACCGAGCAGCCGGACACGATCCACGAGCCGCCCTTCAGACCCGTGGCACTGCTGGGGAAATCCAGGAGAGAGGGGTCCTGCGTGGTCAAACCGATCTCCATGGAGCCGCTCCACGAGTTCATCTGCAGGAGAGGACACGCGTCACAACACCGGACATCTGGCAGCACGATAAGATCTACATGCAGCAAGTACTCACACCCCGAGAAGCGGGGAGCTCCCACTACACACTGAAGCGGGGAGCTCCCACTACACACACACTGGAGCGGGGAGCTCCCACTACACACACACTGGAGCGGGGAGCTCCCACTACACACACACTGAAGCGGGGAGCTCCCACTACACACACACTGAAGCGGGGAGCTCCCACTACACACACACTGAAGCGGGGAGCTCCCACTACACACACACTGAAGCGGGGAGCTCCACTACACACACTGAAGCGGGGAGCTCCGCTACACACACACTGAAGCGGGGAGCTCCACTACACACACACTGAAGCGGGGAGCTCCACTACACACACTGAAGCGGGGAACTCCACTACACACACACTGAAGCGGGGAACTCCACTACACACACACTGAAGCGGGGAACTCCACTACGCACACATTGAAGCGGGGAGCTCCACTACGCGCACATTGAAGCGGGGAGCTCCACTACGCACGCATTGAAGCGGGGAACTCCACTACACACACGCACAGAAGCGGGGGGGTTATGGTGTGGGGGGTTACGTGTCGGAGGGGGGGTTACGGTGGGGGGGTCTCAGTGTGTGGGGGGGGGTGTGTCTCAGTGTGTGGGGGGGGTCTCAGTGTGTGGGGGGGGGTCTCAGTGTGTGGGGGGGGTCTCAGTGTGTGTGGGGGGGGTCTCAGTGTGTGGGGGGGGGGGTCTCAGGTGTGTGGGGGGGGGGGTCTCAGTGTGTGGGGGGGGGGGTCTCAGTGTGTGGGGGGGGGGTCTCAGTGTGTGGGGGGGGGTCTCAGTGTGTGGGGGGGGTGTCTCAGTGTGTGGGGGGGGTGTCTCAGTGTGTGGGGGGGTGTCTCAGTGTGTGGGGGGGGGTGTCTCAGTGTGTGGGGGGGGGTGTCTCAGTGTGTGGGGGGGGGGGTGTCTCCAGTGTGGGGGGGGGTGTCTCAGTGTGTGGGGGGGTGTCTCAGTGTGTGGGGGGGTTTGTCTCAGTTGGTGTGGGGGGGGGTCTCTAGTGTGTGGGGGGGGGGGTCTCAGTGTGTGGGGGGGGTCTCAGTGTGTGGGGGGGTGTCTCAGTGTGTGGGGGGGGGTGTCTCAGTGTGTTGGGGGGGTGTCTCAGTGTGTGGGGGGGGTGTCTCAGTGTGTGGCGGGGGGGGTGTCTCAGTGTGTGTGGGGGGGGGTGTCTCATGTGTGTGGGGGGGTGTCTCAGTGTGTGGGGGGGTGTCTCAGTGTGTGTGGGGGGGTGTCTCAGTGTGTGGGGGGGTGTCTCAGTGTGTGGGGGGGTGTCTCAGTGTGTGGGGGGGTGTCTCAGTGTGTGGGCGGGGTGGTCTCAGTGTGTGGGGGGGTGTCTCAGTGTGTGGTGTCTCTCGGTGTTCCCCCCCCCTTCCCGGTTCTCTCACCTTGCGGTCCAGCCTGACAGTGAAGAGCTCCCCGGGGCCAGCGGTCTCGCACTGAGCACCAGGCCCTGGTTGAACTCCTGGGCGGGC